>NDGM011132191.1:0-13920 GCA_002564305.1 Octomys mimax | reverse complement strand
CATAGTGAACCTTCTGGAATTACAGGTATACACCACCAGACCTGGTCTCAGTAGCAGGCTCCGTGTGCCCTGGGGTAGGCACGGTATATGGTACTGAGGATCGAACTAAGGTCCTTGCACTTGCCTAGGCAGGTGCTGAGACCGCTGAGCTATCTCCGCAGCCCCAACTTTCAGGAGTTTTAAAAGGTACTGTGACCCATCCTCAACCTTTAAAGGCAGAGCTGGCTGGCTGAGAAATTAAACACTTGCTAAAGAAGCCGGTGGAGAAGTTGAATTTTGAAGGCAGGATTTGCTGATGCCTATGCACATCTTCTCTTGGGCCACAGGGTTATCAAAGCATCTACACATTCAAGACACTGGGCTAGGGGCTGAGAGGAGTGAAAGCATGAATGCCACGGGCTAAGGAGATAGCTCAGTGGTCTACACACCTACTTAGCAAGCACCAGGACCCACGTTCAGTCCCTAGTACCACCTGCCATGTGGGGATGCTGAGACAGGAGGGTCACTACAAGTCTGAGCTCAGTAGTGAGACCCTATACCAAATAGGTATTTTTTTTTTAAGTAAATGCCACCAAGTACTCTTCTTCTAGGTATCTAAGCAGTGCCTACTTCATGTACTTGGCTTTGAAGAAAGAAAGCTGGTATTTTTGTTCTTCTTGGTGAAAACTAAATAGAACATGAATCTGCGATCCCGAAGAAAAGTATCTTCATCCAGGTGCATTTTTGTACATTAGCATTTAGGGCAAGTTGCCCAGGCATCCAGTAGTAATTTACCTCCAAGATCTCAACCCCCGGTTACTGTTGGAATTTTGGCAAGTAGATTTCCCTGCAGGTAATAGTCAAATTAAGGAAGCTCCTTAAAGGAAAGGTGTTGGAGGCTCAGGCAAGAGTTCAAAGCTCCATGTTCAAAGGTGGGCGGGGACACACCCAGCAGCTCCGGAGGGAAACGAAGTGTGAGGTGGCCGCTGCCCTCCGGAGCTGCCAAGCCTTCACAGGCTCCAGGTGGTCCATATCGCATGGTGACAATCTTTACTGCCCCCAAAGTCCTGGTAGGAGAATTCAGATCCCTACAGAATAGAAAGTCCCCTTAGGTCAGCCAAGGTTTTAATAGAAGCAAGGACTTTATTGATGAGATAGCAAAATGTCAACATACTACTGAGGGCTTCACAGCTCACGTTGTGTTCACAACATGTATTTTATAGATGGGAAGCGTAAGCTCCGCAAATGCAGCTAAAATGTGGCAGATACGAGATTGGATCCCCACATAGACTGGCCCTGAACACCTATTTTTAGTCACTGCCGCTCAGGAGATTGTGTTTGGTTATAGCAGACCCTTCCGGGAAATTGATTCTGCCATTTGGGTCAATTTTGCTTGGACTGAGAGTCAATTTGGCTGCAGAAGTTGACTTGCTGTAGGACCATGGCCACATGATTGAGTAGCATCCTTGGCAGACTCCAGAGGGATCTCAGAGATGGATTGTGAGAAGAGGGGGTGAGATGGCCATCAGAGGGAGCACAAGTAGGAAGCAGGGCAGGCCAGTGCCCGAGACACAGCCTGTGGTGGCCACACTGAGCTGAGCCCCTCTGCTGGCTGAGCCGCATGGCCAGAACCTGCTAAGCACCCCATGGGGGGGATGGGGGCGGGGAGCTCACTGAAGAGCTGGCAACAAGTGTGCTCACAGGTCCTGAGCAAGGGCTGGACAGACACAGCCTAGAAGCTAGAATAAATATAAATGGAAAAATTTGTCAAGTCCATGTCCAATTCCAGCTTGAGAAAACATCTACTTACAAGTTCCCAGTTTGATGGCTGTACCTTGAGACCATGAGGATAAGTGAAATAAATAAGAAATACAACCTTAAATATCACTCAAGTTCTCTTATATGGAAAGATCAAAGTATAAGTCATTTCTTTAAGATGCCAGGCATGATGGCACATGCTTGAATGTAAACCCAGCACTTGGGAGGCTGAGGCAGTAAAACCCTATGAGTTCGAGGCCAGCCTAAGCTGCATAGTAGTTCAAAGTGAGTTTGAACTATATAGTGAGGTCCTGACTGAAATAAATAAATAAATAAATAAATAAATAAAATAAAAGCATTTAAAGATAGACCCTAAGGACCTGGGGAGATTGCTCAGCAGAATAAGTATTTGCCTAGCAAGTGCAGGGTCCTGAGTTCAATCCCTAGTATTGCCAGATAGCTCAGCAGATTAGAGCACCTGCTTAGGCAGAGCTCAGGGACTGGGGTTCAATCCCCAGCACCACAAGCCATGCTGGCCTCACCCCTGGGGTGCCCTGAGATGGTAACTGAGTCTGGGTGTGGTGGTACAGGTCTGTAATCTCAGCACTTGAGAGGCTGAAAACAAGAGGATCACTATGAGTCCAAACTACATAGTTAGACCCTATAGACCCTGTATTAAATATATAAAATTTTAAAAAAAGATAGACCATAGGAAACAGGAAGATAGATCCTTTGTAAATGGGAAAGATATCCAGAGACAGAGGGAGAGGGGAGGAAAGGAAAGGGTAAGAAAAAGAATTAAGATGTGCTAAGTGTATATACCTACCCCCTAGGATGAATATAAATACTATGTACTGTAAAATGCCCTAAGAAAAAATAAAATAATAATTTCCTAATTTGAGTTACATTTCTACTATCAAGACATCTACTCTAACCTAATGTCCCCTTGTTTTATGCATGTAGTGCAAGCTTGCTAGTTTGTGGCGAATATCAGACAGCAGAAAGGATAATCCTTAGCAACCCTCCACCTCGCAGGGACCCCTAGGACAATCACTTTTGCTGTTTTGCACCCCAGTGTCTCCCCAGGATGGGATCCCCAATCTCAACCTTGCAGGTGTGGTCCAATAGATCAACCAGTAAGATAAACGGTGGAGCAATCCAGGGACATAGCAGCTGATGGGACATTTTTACTTGTTAGGAGCCAAAAAAAAAAAAAAAAAAAAGGGTATCCCACACTGACTATAATCTGTCTTTGGCAAAGAGGAACCCAGAGATAAGAAGTTCTGAATGGGCTTTCCTGGCTCACCTCTTAGAGACCTAGGGTCACCTCCCAGTGTGGCAGCTGGGGTGAAACTCTGTGGGAGATCGCTTGCCCAGTGTGCACAGAGCCACCGCTCCATCCATAGCCCTGCAAAAAATAAGTCACCGCAGTCAAGTGAAGGATCTCTCTGGCTGTCATGGGAAAACATTGGCAGAGAGAGAAGACTGGCCACCTTTTATTCCCATCAACCTCAAAGGTACTTCTCTGCCAACCTGCCCACCCCATATGAAAGGATTCTCTTTGCTCTGGTTTGATCCTGTTCCCTGGCAGAATGGATGCAATGTTCTCCAGCCCTTGTCTCAATCCTGCCAAGGCACAGTCTGTTTGAACACCCAGTCTCATTTCTATCATCCTGCAACCTACAGGGAAGTTGTGGCCCAGTGTTCAGGACAGAGGTGTGGGCTCCTCCCAGAACAGCTGGGGGAAGAGGAGGTCACTGTGTGTGGAGGACTAGAGCCCCTTGACCTCGGGGCTCGTGGGGGTCTGTGCAAGCCCAGGGCCATGTACCCAGCTCTGGAACAGGACAGACATTCAATACAGAAGGCTGTCTCTCAATGTCTTTGAATGAAGCCCATTTCTTAGTGAACATACTTTTGTTTAAAATCTACTGCTGTTAAATGGCAATACATGAAATAACCCAGAAGAAATTCCACGACATCTATAGTGTGCTTGACTAGCACAATAAATCATAACCTCTTTTCCCAAAGTATTTTGTGGGACGCAAGTCTCCAAACATGCTCAGTGAAATCAGACTTCATCCTGAAGCAAGCTTGACTTCTGTGCACCAGAACCTCCTCTTGAATCTGGATGCACACCAGACTATGTATGAAAAGACTCTTGGTTTACGTAAAGGCAGAATTTGTTAAGCTTTCTGTGACCAGAGAGTCTCCACCTGCACATAACACTTACTGTTCCATGGAAACATCACTTTTCGGAACTTGCTACGGAATTCTCCAAACCAGGGTGGGTGCGATCTTGACCAGCACATCTCGCAAACGGAATAAGGTGCTGCAGGAAGACAAGAGCAGCCTGCTTGGGTAGGGTCTTCTCAGAGCCACAGGAAGGGGCTGCATCTGCAGACCCAGGGCCCTCCCCCTGTGAGCACTCATTTCTGATGCCCTTTCGGTCTCTTCCCCTGTCCCTGCTCACTATTGGCACTGGCAGGAAGGTGGGGGTATTACTTAACAATAATCTATTTCCATGCTTAGGACAACCTGGTGAATTAATCTGGAAAAGAATGCTTGCCTTCAACTGTAATTAATTTTCATAGTTTAATAGTATCTCGGGGCATTTAGTTTGCATTTAAGATAGAGAGCACAGATTTATATACATTATGGAAATAAACTCGAGTTCTTATTCTGATAAGGAAATGGGAGTGCCCAACCCAATCACTGGTGTTGATAAGAGAGAGCAATGGGATTTGACTGTGCATCTACATGGACACTTTTCTTAACTCTGTACAAGGAGGTCTTTAGCTTTCTTTCTTTAAAAATGTATTTAGGAGGCCAGGGAGATGGCTCAGTGGACTAAGCGCTTCCCTGGCAAGCGCAAGGGCCTGAGTTCAATGTCCAGTTCCACCAAAATAAAATAAAATAAAATAAAAATGTATTTAGTACAGAGTCTACAGGGTCTCACTATATAGCTCAGACTGGTAGTGATCCTTCCTATGCAACCTTAAAATGTGTGCGCTCAACCATTCCAAGCTTAAGACCTTAACCTGAGGATGTAAGTATAATTGTAAGAGAGTCCATCTCAGTTGTGAAAATTTAGAGGTCATGCCAATGTCCAGTAGGAAGATAGTGCTTAACTGCGGCACATCTATAAAACAGGATAGAAGGAAATTGGCCACCATCCACTGAGGTGTGCACCAAGCACCATTCTGTGCCGGTTCCCCGTGTGCTCTGCAATTTGCACAACAACCCCAAGGTAGAGTCTATCACTGTCCTTTGAAGAAGGCAGGGTGCGTGGGCCCAGGAGGCACGCTTGATGGGGATGGAGCCAGGATCCCAAACCCAACAGTCAGACTCCAGGCTATGCCTGGCTCTCCGTCATGCTCCTTACCTACCTTCAGAACATGGTGAACGACCGAAAGGAAAATCCCCAAATGTAGCACCAAGGACCTTCCATTTTTCTTTTATGCACATTGGTCTTTACTAAATTCCCTACAACAGGCATCTAATATTTTGTGGCTTGAAAATAAAAACAACAAAAGTGATGCTGAAATTTAGCTTGGGAGCTACACTCCTGTTGCCCTGGCACACCAAGGGTCCCATCAGTACAGAGCATGTTCAGGGTGGTGACTCAAGCCACATGTGGCTGAGCTTCAGGATGATCCAGGCTGACTGTGAATTTCAAGTCCATATGCTTTTAAAAGGTCAGGAAACCAAATGAATAATAAACAGGGTGGGTTTGGACCTCGCAGAATGCTCTTCTGTCTGGAGGACAGCGGGCGTATTCAATGCTATGATAATCAGAAGTGTGAAGGTCGGGCCTGTATGGCGCTTGGAAATATAATCCATATATCTCCATCGAAGGGAAAGGAGAGCCTGAGGCTCAGGGTGGCTGAATAACCTTCTCTCAGGGACTCAGCCTGCCAAAGGCCAAACCACACTGAAAAGAGCAGGCTTCATGCTCCATCCAACACCCAGTGGCTGGGCCACCTCAGGGGCCTGGGTGCTGGGGAAGGTGGAGGAGAAGCGTTGGCACAAGAACAGCAGCTGTCTTGTGGAAAGCGTGTTCCGTCCACTTGCTCAGCACCAGCAACATAGCTGAAAGCATCCAGAGTAAACAGTCCTGGCCACTGTCCACTCAGCCCACTCCCCATGCTGGAGCTGATCACCCGTCAGTCATTTCTGAGTATGACATGCAAGGATTTAACCATGTTCCAGGGCCAGCATGTGCTGGCTCCAGAGAGACCCCTGAAATTTTCAAGAAAGGTATGAGCCAGCTTTTCAAAACAACCATTATGAAAAACTAAATTATAATCTTTAAAATTAAACATAGTAAAAGCGAAGGCAATGAATATTCAAAAATCACTTCTATCTTCTCTTCTTCACCTAAATCTTGCTACCGTCTACATTCTCAGGGTTAAGTATATCTATTACATGTCCAGTAGAAAGTCTAGGGGTGTGTTTCTGAAATTCGCTTCTCACTCCACATCTTACAATGTCCCATGAACTACCCTGTGGAGGTCAGCGAATGCTACAAACCAGACAGTAGCTCCTGAGCATTCGCTGTTGTGATGGTTACCCCTGCTGTGCCAACCTGACCAGTTTGGAACTACTTGTGGGTAGTAAAGGAAACGTGTGTGTGTGTGTGTGTGTGTGTGTGTGTGTGTGTGTGTGTAGGTCATGGAGGTGTGGCCTCAGGGTCTGTATCTATTCCCCAGCCACTTCCTCTCTGATGGCCTCAGGGTCTGTGTCTGTTCCCTGGTCCCTTCCTCTCTGGCGCGGCCCCTGCTCTGCTTCCTGGCTACCATGAAGTAAGCAGCTTTGCTCCACGATGCCCTCTGCTGTGATGTTCCTGCCTTGGACCTGCCTGACCAGGGATAGAATCCCCTGAAACCATGAGTCAGATTTAACCTGTTCTCCTTTAAATGGTATGTGTTGTGTATGGTGCCCTAGCACTGAGAGGCTGGCTAATATAGCTAACATACCATTATATATACATTTTTTTTTTCTCCACATAAACAGACTACTGAAAAATTTTTTGAGTCTATTAAATGCATGTCTTTCCTTTCGTTGCATAAGAAGAAGCACTCACTGAAATATGTAAAATATTTTCATCATCAATCTGCTTTAAGCTATTATTCATTTTTTTTTCCTCAGTGCCCTATTACCTGAATAATCTAGCCTCCACTGTAACTAAATCCTGGCTCCCTTTAACTTTCCTCTTTGAGTAGGTTCTGTGTCGCTTCTTTAATCCCCCTACCTTTCAAGCCTTCTTTGAGGGAGACAGGGCTGTTTTAATGGTAGAGGTGAGGCTTTCCAAAGGTAAGTATTTCGTAGGCAACAACACGAGACTGGCTAGAAGGCTTTGCGTGGAGATGCTGGGTCCTGACGGTTGCCACCAGCCCCTCCTTGTGTCACAGGGAGAGCAATATACCCGGTCCCTTTTGTTTACACACCAAGAGATTAGGCTTCCTTAAATTCCTAAGGAATTTCAAAAGATTAACTTTCAGATAGCAAACTTCATAGGCTGAGCAGGCTGAATCAAGAAAAAAGACTCGCGTCAGCCTCCAGCGTTTCCATCAAGGGATGAAATTTTAAATCACACCCATTTCTTAGTGCAAAATAAATCACTCGAACAGAGTGCAAGCCAATTTTTACTTTAAAAATGTTAATGTCCTAAGGCTGTCTTCTTGAACTTCAAAAGCACACTTTGTAATTACTCTACCTATCAAAGGAAACCCCACATTTTACCTCCGATCTTCTTCAACTCAGGTTATCATTTTTAATTGTTAATAAACCGTGTTAATTTTAAACTGATTGTTCTGTTTGGCAATTCAGTGTTTTCAAACAGAATACACTGAATTACATGTATGTAAACTTATTTACTTACAAGTGGAATTTAAGTGAGTCTTTTCCTCCCTGTTGTCTTTGGTTTTTATTTCCACTATTTCTGACATTTTGGAGTATCGTGGCAACCTGCACCTTGCATTGTGGAAGGAAGGGCTTTCTGTGAATCCTGATGCCAGCAAAGGCCAGAGATTTTCTTTGGATCTGCACTCAACACTGATATCATTTGTGAGTTGTTGGTCTTCCAGGGCCTTGGTAGATGTTGTTTTGTGGTCTCATGGGAAGTAGAAGGCTAGAAAATAAACCCAGGCCACAGCACGGGCCTACATAATTTGTTGAGATTTATTTAAACTCATTTTCTTCACAAGTGTTTTCTCCAGTGCAGAATCACCAGGGGAAGCTGTGGTGGTCCCTCGCACCATGAGCACTGAAGATGCCTATCTGGACAAAAGTGCTCACTTGTGAACCAGATTTTCCAAGCCTGTCCGATTTTTCTCTCATGGCAACCAACAAGCTACTTGAAACAAAAACACATCATGCTTGTTTCTGCACTGGTACAGAGCTCAGAACTCAGGCCCTGAGAGCAGTCACTAAATCATCAGAGTCCGTGGACATCTTTCTCTTCACCTTGCCTGAGTGCCAGGGCCCCATGCAGGGGTGGGAGGGCATCCATGTCTCTGCCTAAGGCCAGCTCTGCAGCAATTCCAGCCTCTGGGACACAGCTGAGGTGCTACCTGCTGTCTCCCACCTGGAGCACACACTCCAGTCACCGTTGTCCTCTGTCAGGACTTCTCATGGGCCAGGCTCATTCTTCAGAGTCCAGAGGTCTTAACTGAAAGGGGTCTCACCCACATCCTACCCAGTCAGTGCCCGAAGTCTCGCGTCTGATGGCTCCTCTCTAGCTAACTCTCTGCTGGAGCATGCACATGCAGGGAACGAGCCATCTCCTATTTATCCTTACATCATCCAGCATTCTTGCCCATGAATGAATTAATAAATTTATTAATTAATGAGAGAATGAATAAATTTTCCCTAGTAGCACTAGATATGCAAATGGGGTAATGTCTCTACCTGAAGATGGCCTGAGATTCCATCAGGGAAAGCACCCCCCTAAGTGGTGGCCCTGGACTACGCATGGCCTTGCACCTCCCTCGCCTCGCTGGGTGATGTGTGGTGACAACATAACCCACCTTTGCAACCAGACACACATTAATGAAACCTCAGCCTCCTCTAGAGAGACAGGAAGGCAGAGTCCCCAGGGTGTGTCACTATTACCATCTGGGGGGGACAGTGTGCACGCAAAGCTGGCTCAGCTATGGTGGAGAAGTGAGCAGGGCTGGCATCTCCAGTCAGTATATTTATAATTTGCAAGTGCGAAGGAAGAAGGCAACACAAATAGGAGCAAAACTAGAGCTCAGTTTTTTGCAAACCTCCAAATCAGGCCTGGCGGCAAAAACCTTCAGCCTCAGCATTTGGGAGCCTGCAGCAGAAAGCTGGAAGTGAGCTTGAGGACGGCCCGGGCTGTGCAGGCAGTGTGGAGATGAGGAGACTCCACCGAGCTCACACCGGGCACGGAGCAGGAGCCAGGGCTGAGCTGTGCAGAGCCAATTCTAAGGCCTGTTGCCTGAGGGGTTCATGATTCAGCCACAGCTAAGCTATCTTTTCCAAATAGGAGAAAATCATCAACCTTAATTCTGCTCCTACATTTATTCGTTTGTCTGTAACTTACAATCGAGAACAAGAAGAAGAATGGGAGCTGTGTGGCAGCTGAGGCAAATTCAGCCAGCTTTGGAGGTTAAGATCAGCAACTCCCTTCCTCCTCTTTACTGCACTTTCTGAGGTTTTGCCCACAGCCCCAGGGTCCGGGGGCGCAGCGAGCATTGTACTGCCCCCACAGGAGGAAACGCTGAGCCACGGCCACCTGCCCATCGCCGGGTGCTGCTCCATCTTCCCTTAGTTTAGGACCAAAACACAAATCGGAAACTGGCGGGACTAGGGACCTGACAGATGCAAAGTACATGCACAAGGGGCCCTGCTGGCCAAGAAAGATTTCTGCCAGCCCCTGGCCTGAGCAGGCCCTCGCCCCTCCCTTCTGCTCTCCCTCCTCGAAGGCCTCCTGGGACTCCATCACCACTGGAGATGCTTCAGGCCTCTGTTAAACACCCGCATCCCAAGAAGGCCTGAGGCAGGGGTTCTCTAGTGGCACCAACAGGGAGTATAATGCCATCCACTTAGATGCGAGATTAGCGCGGGCCAGACAGGAGGAACAAAACCTCCTCAGCCTCCCGCTGACTCCTTGTGCGCAGGAGAGGCGGCCGATGCGCGAGCAATCTTCCCAAACAATGAAGTAATATCTCGCTGTCTGTGTGCAGATAGAATCGCCACTAATGGGATTTTTACCAGCGACACAAACACAAATGCGAAAGGTGCCCCTGCCTCTCTGGATCCCGCCTCCGCACGAGGCCATTGCTGGCTGCGGCAGTGCACCAGCGCGGACGACGCTGCTCTTTGGAAAATTAGCCGCAATCTGGGATGGAAAAGAAACCCAACATCATTTCAACACTCAATCATCTGTAACCAACAAGCGGGTTTGTATCTTGTTAAGGCTTGCGGAGGCTGAGGGGAAAAAAAATCAGAAGATAGCTCAAAATGGAAAAGGCGTTTGGGGGACTAATTTGCCTATCTTTCTCTTCAAATCCTCTGCCAAAGCTACCTCAGAGCAGCGGGCCAGCCCTTTGCTGGGTGAACCTCAGAGGACGTCCCAGTCTTCTTTCTGCAGTGGAAGACAGCAAGGCTTAGCGTAGCAAAACAGATATCCAAGGCCTGCTCACAGTTAGTGCTAAGAAGCAGGGCCAGTGGTAGGAGAAAATAGCTTTGAGTGCATTTACATATTGCAGAGACAGGCTAATAAAAATCGCATTAGAACAAAAAGAATCCAGGCATGGTGGTGTAGACCTATAATACCAGAGCTCAGGAGGCTGAGGCAGGAAGATCACTATGAGTTTGAGGTCAGCGTGGGCTACAGAGTGAATTCATGGCCAGCCTGGACTACAAAGCAAGACCCTGGCTCCAAACACTGAAAAGAACTGGGCCTGGAGGAGGTCAAATAGATGTGGATTTTAGTCTAGCTTCCTAAGCTGCAGGTACTCACTTCTGAAGATAATAAAAACCTACCTTGGGCTCTATAAGGATACAATAAAATAATGTCCACACAACGCTTACTGCAGTGCTTTGAACATGGCAGACCTGAATGGAAAGAATTTTTATCATTAAAAAAATGTTTTCCTTAGTTACAGAGGAATCTGCAATATCTTTAATCAGAGTACAATTTTATTTCTCTCCCTAAAAACTATATTCAGTGTTTCTTAATATGTGCCAGTGTTTTTTGTAATGGTGAGACTGAAAATACAACTTACAATGTGAAAGTAAAGAATAAAGTCTCAAGCCAAGGAGGTGGCGTGCACCTGTAGGCCTATCTACTGAGGAGGCTGAGGCAGGAGGGTCACTTGAGACTGGCCTGGACAACACAGCAAGACCCCATCTTAATACAAAATAAAGACTAGACTTTTAAATAGCAGAGTCTAGACAATCCCAAGGGGAAGAACCATAAACGGGAGCCATGGAGACCTGAGAGCTGCTCTGTGCTCAAGTATCAGACAGGGGGCCACACATTTGAGCTGTGGGAGGTGATTAGGTACAGTCAGGGTTAAAAATCACAAGCATACCATCGGTCACACTTTTTTTTCCTTCTTTTTCTGGCACTAGGGATCAACCTCAGGTGTAGACTACAACTGAGATTTTTTTTTTTTTTTTCTTATTGGAGCCAAGATCTCTCTACGTTGCCCAGGCAGCACTCAGATTTGCAACCCTCCTGTCTCAGCACCCCCTCAGGGCTGAGATTACAGGCATATACCTGCTCTGGAATAGCCCTTAGACAACGAATGGCACTTGATTCTTACTATCTGAGGAAGTTGTGTCCTATAAGGTTCCTGGGAATAATGAGTTAGTGAATCCTACTTCCTGAGAAAATGTCAAGTCAGGCCTCTTCAAGCCTGGTCACATTTCTGTCACCAGGTCGATATGCAGCCTTGTTTCATGGTGCTTCTGTTAGCAACACCTTTTTTACTAGGGGTGGTTGGTCTGGGAGCATCGAACTCCTGGCCAACAGCAGCGGGATAACTCACATCCAGGTAGAGCTTGGTGGACACACAGCCTCTGCCCCGTGGGAACGGCCTCTGCATGCACAGGGACCCAGATGACACAGGGCTTGGAGGCTGTGGCCAGCAGTGACTCGCCCCTAAGAACAGCACCAAAAACAAAAAGGCACCAACTTCTCTGCCAGAGCGGCACTGTTGGCAAATCCTCACTGAAGCAAGGATGGGCTCACCCTGCCCACACTCCGCCAGAACCCCGGGACCTGGCCACTCGGGCTTGTCCCTGCACCATGGCCTGTGGAGGAGTGAATGCGGGAGGCATGGAGAGATGGGCTGGGGTATGCTGGGTTTCTGTGAGTGGGTGCATTTACAGGATGGGGTCTGTGACAAAGGAGACTTGGCTGGGGACGTGGTATCTTGGGGGCAGGAGGCTCATGCTGAGGCCCCCACTGCGCGTCACAGCACAAGAACCGCGCTGAGAGTGGTGCAGGGATCTGAGAGCCTCCAGGAGAAGCAGGGCCAGCCTGGGCCACCAAAGGGTGGTGGGCTTGGGGCTCCACCTCAGCAGAGAAGAACAGTGGCAGCCAAGAATAGCTAGCGATTACATGGAGCTTGTTATCTACAAGGCCAATAAGCTTTGTTCGTCTGTTTGCTATTTCTGCAGGACTGGCAGCGGTATCCAGGGCCCTCACACTGAGCTGCACTTCAATTTAGGTTCCTCCTAAATTTTCAGTTGTCCAGGCTAGATTTGTACTTGCAATCCTCCTGCCTCAGCCTCCTACCATGATGGGATTACAGGTGTGTGTTACCACACCTGGCTCCTTAATGTATTCATTAAATATGTAACGACAAAGTCACTTATCCATTATTTTTACTAGTATTATTTAATGATTCAGATGTTGTTTTCTGTAATATTTTAAGAAAAGTTGGTTTTAGAGTTCCAGACCGGAAGTTTTCCTGATATGCAGAAGTGGCAAGATGAAGGCCGGAGGCCACAGCGTGGCTACTGGCACTGTGCTACACGGAGAAGCTATGGGACACGCAGTGAGGGGACCACAGTGTGACCTCCAGGGAATGGGGCAGCCCTTGGGGTGATGCAGAATGACAAAGTATCACTCTGGACATCAACCCGAGAGAACTGAAGCTCACCATGGCACATACGGCAAGTGGCTCCCTGGCAGAGCCCTTGTCTAGCATGTGGGAAGCCCTGGTTCAAACCCCAGTACCTGAAAGCAAAAGTGGTCTATTTCAGCTAATCAATAACTTATGTAGGAATCAGTCAATTAAAAATTATGTGATTATATTGGAAATGTCAAAAGTAATTTGTTGGAACTGCCTACCAAATTAAAAGACGAGAAAGGGCTAGGTATGGTGAGGAAGCCTGTAATCCCAGCACTTGGGAGGCCGAGACAGGAGGACACTATGAGTTGGAGGCCAGATCCTGCCTCCAAACAAAACAAAACAAGAAGAGAAATGAGGGTGGGTCCCATTAGAATTAAAATATGTCATGAAAATTATTTTGTTTAAAATGAGGCCATAGTCCCATGGACCCTCCCGTGCCCTTCCCGGCCCTGACTGGCCTCTCCCGCACCCTGGGGTGCCGCTCCCAGTCTCCTCCCCTCCACAGCCAATGCTAACCATGATCCCTGCTACTAAGTGCAGAGTTGGTCCAGACAGCAGGATCCAGTGGGGCAGCTCAGAAGGAGGGAGGTCACAGCCATCCAGCACTAAGAGTGCTGCAGGTGACCACGACTGTCCTGATGCGGGCACTTTGCCAGGGCGGCGCACCCTGCGCCACACAATGTAGACCCCAGCAAGGCGGCGGCAGCAGCTGCTCCTGAGACCTCCCGGGATCCGCGATTCCAATGCTGAGCTCAGTGCTGTCTCTGGGAACTGCGAATGAGAGTGTGGCCCGGCCCCAGTGACTCAGCGGAGTGCGTCAGAGGCAGACAGTGCGGCATGGCCTGCGAGCTGCCCATGGAAGCGCTCGTGATTCAGCGTGTTTATCAGGTAGGAAGGGACCCAGGCAAGAGAAAACTCTGAGTAAAAGTCTGGCTTTTAAAATGCGAGTGGAGAAAAAAGGCACTTTGATAAGGGAACGTATACATTTTTATTCCATGACATCAGCAAGCGGTCACTCCTCACGCAGAATAAATCACGTCGAAGAGGTAGGAGTCCACACGTGAAAGCA
>NDGM011132189.1:0-24011 GCA_002564305.1 Octomys mimax | reverse complement strand
TCCTAGCGATTTGATTTCAAACTGTCTAATTGCTATTTGTTTATCAATAAAATTCTGAAAAAATTAAATAAATAAATAAATAAAATAAAATAAAATTCAATCTTATCTATCTGGCTTTATGTAGCAACTTCTCTAGTTTCTTATTAATGGCTGGGATCAATGGTTGATCTTAGCTTTCAGTGATGGCTAAAATGTAACATCATGTCTTTGACCTGGCAAAGATATTAATTAATAAAAATATTAACTTTAATGCAATGATGAGAGATATTACGTCAAGATTTGCTATTCAGTGAATTCTTAGCTGGCTCTAATATTTCTTACTTATGGAGAGGACCAGGCAAAGAAAGGTAAGGAAGGTATTAAGAAGAATGCAACTATTCGAGAGATATTTTGCAATAGTTGTGAACTATATTCTTTCCTACTGATACCATGCATTATTTTCCATTACATCCTTTAAGTGTTATCTTTACTTTTCAATGATAGAAATTAAGAAGTATCATATTTATACTGGAGAAAAGTAATTAAATGTTACAAATAATTTAAAAAGAGATCTTTCAGATTAAACTTCCTTCCTCTTTGGATAAAGGACCAGAGGTCGTAAGAGCCATCTCATGGATTTTAGAAAATGATTTTTTTAAGTTTCTAGCTTTGGAATACTTTTGGGTAGAGTGCTTACACCAGAAAGTTTTTTGTACCTTTTTTCTCATATGCAAATAAGAAAAGTTGATATGAAGATCCTTTTGCTGACCACCTCAACATTTATTATTTGTTTTTATTTTTCTCACTTTGTTTTATTTTTTAATTTTCACATAATAAAACACCTAATTTCCAGACAGCTAATGAGTTGCAAAACCTGGATTAGACCTCTTATTTCATGACTCCTAGATCTGTTATTCTTTTGTCTGTCGGCATCTTCTTTGGCAGTTGGTTCTCCTTTACTGCATTTTTACAAAACAGCATGAAATGAAAAGTGATGTCAAGTACTTTTAACCTACAATCGTCACAAAGCCAGGAAAATATAAAGAGCATATGGGGGAAAAGGCACTAACACAAAGCCAGGATTACACCAACTGCTGCTTATTGGGGGTTATAGACAGACAGAAGGATCTTAAAGGGAAGCAAAATAGGGGGAACCTTGTACCCCCACGGCAGCAGGGAGGGGTACATATGTTACACTAGAAAAAGGTGGACCTTTACCAAACAGACTGGACCTGAGATTTCTTAGGAAACATTAACCCATGAAGTAAGGACAGTCTGGGCATTGGTGGCCTGTAGGAAATGATTGACGGGTAGACTTAACCGTTTTGCTTGTCCTTTAGAGTTTGGAATGCATGCCAGGATAACCTGGCAGGCAAGGTGGTACTTACAGCTGAGATGTCTGTAATCTTATCAGGGTGGATCCTCAATCATACCCTTAGCTTGAAGCAAGTTTCAACAATGCCCCTCCATATGATCCTTTTATTTTCCCAGCTTTGTGACTACTGTTCACATGCTTTATCTGTGTTAGGTATACTTTTTCTAAATCCTGTTACCCAAGTCTCATTTACTCTGTACAATGCAATTTTAATATGCTCTTCCTTCTCTAAACCCTTTCTGATTGCTCTAAGCAGTAATAATTAAGTCAAACTCATATTATGCACTTACAAGGAAGTTACCTGATAGACTATAACATGTATCCTTATATCTCCCATAGAGCATATTGTACACTAATTATGGCCACTAAATATTTTCTGAGTAAATTAGTTAATTAAATAATTAGGAGCTAGTAACTATTGGAAGTTTGAAATGATGAAAGTAATATGATCATTCCCCCGTTCAAGGAAAAGCCTCTCTTCAGGAGTAGGATAAAAAGCAAAACGAATTGATTTTATTGTAAACTTGGCTGGGAACTGGATGTGAGAGCAGAGAATATAGGAAGTCTCGGCATCAAGGGAAAATTGCTAGCACACACAGTACACTGACTGCATTCAGTTGGGAGGGGGGAAAAAAAACACCAAATATACAGCCTGGCAATACGTGAAATGTTCAGAACAGGACAGACACAGACAGGAAATGACGTCAAGTGACTGAAAAGATAACAGTATAGAACAGATGGAATTGGAGCTGAGGAGCTGACAGTTGAACTCATTGTTAAAGATGTTGAATGTTATGTATATTTCCAAGAAATTGGGCTAAAAGGTTTCAGAAGAATGCACACACGGATATACAATCAGCACATGTTTTCCAAACTGGTAAAGCAAGACTTAGACAAATAAGTACAATTTCTGTTAGCTTGCATCATTCTGATATCCCCAAAGCTGTAAGGTAGTTACACAAACTGGGTCTCTGGATATTTACTACATCATAAAGAACATTCTGACAATAGTCAAAATTGTCTTGAAATGGTTATAATACACTTGAGAAATAAAATAGATTTGGTCTTAGCATTGATGGTCAGAAGCTAGATGTCATTTGATACAATATTGTAAGTTCAGTGCCAAAGTGGATGACATCTGACTTCACTATTATTCCAGTGATTTAATGAAATTATCTTGAACAGAGAAGAGGTGAAACACACAAAACCAACTTCCTAAGCAGGAGACACTTTTCAGTGGTATGCCACTTGCCTAGCATGCCCTAAAGCCTTGTGTTTTTATCCCTGGTACCCCCAAAACAAACAGAAAACAACTGATTTTACTTCTTAACCACCAGCTACTCTAACATTGTCTTCTTTTCCACTTGTGCCTGCTTTTAAATCAAGTATATTTTTTGCTTTTTATCCTTTCACATTGTTGCTTTTATCCCTTTTTTTCCTTTCTGGCTTTTGCTGGTAAATATTTTCATTGTCACCTGCCCTTTTCGCAGACCTTCCTCCTGTATGTTCCTTTATAATATGTTCTTTCTGCTTTCTCTGTTCTCCAGACTTCTTCCCTTTTCCCTTTATGGTGATAAAAAAAAATCCAAGGCTTTAAATCACAAAAGTTTTCATACAGTATACTATTTCAAATGTCAAAATGCAGGGTCAAAGAGTACCAGCGGACATAGCCAGAAACAGAAGTCTAAGGATCAATTCAAAGGCAGTGAAAGGATTAGATCTTCAAAAGAAGGGAACTGGAAGCCTGTTTCATGCATTGGGTATAAATATGGACATGTCCCAGGCTTTTGTTTAAAAGACCTTAGTCTCCGTAGCAAGACCTGTACCAAATAAATAAATAGCCTCCGTTCATCATTTTGGCAGTGCTCTTAACAAAACTACTGTAGATCCTGATTAAGTTTATATATTGCAAACTATACATTGTAGTTCAGTTCCGATATGAACTAAGCTAATCTTTGCATGCCATGTTAGAAACTAACCGGTGTTTTGCCCTTAGTTCCATCATTATAAATCCATCAGAAAACCATATTATTTTCAAATAATGAATTTTTAAACAATGGTTTCTCTGAGCAAAATTAGAAGTCAAATGCCAATGGATGGAAACAGCGAACAGATTCAAAGTATTTAGTGTGTCCCATATTTTTAATAAGAAACTATATTGGAAAATGAATTCTCCTAAGAAAAACAAAAGTCATAAGTTCTTTAATTTCTCAGCAGCAAGAGTCTGACCTACATAAAATCTCTTGCAATGGCCACAAGAGAGTAACCAACAAGTTCTATTCCTGGAAAATGAAGCACTGGAAAGTTACTGGGAGTTCAATCTGTGGTTCCAAAAAGCTCTTCTATTATCCAAGTCTTTGCATACCCTGAATATTAACACATCAACTCCCACCAATGGCCTTTGGAATAATAACTAGGATTTCTGAGGGAAGGAGAAAAGCCTCAGAAAATTTCTATGTTTGACATAAGAATGACAAGGTCCACACACCTATGTCCTAGATGTTAGTGACATGAAGCAGAAGGAAGACAGCAAGAGAAATTACCATTTGCAGGTAGATGAGATCAAGTATAGAGATAAGTCCACTGGGGTAGCTGAATCTATGAAAGAGATGAAGTCAGGCAAGCGCTCATTCACATCAAAGCTTTGACCCTAACGATCAAGAAGCAGAACAACGTACTAAGTGGTGTGATTTTCAATTCAAAACCAAATTCAAAACCTGGTCCTTCTCTTCAATAGGTATCTCCCCTTGGTCCTGTTCTATTTTAAACTTCCTAAGTATCAGCATTTTAATATTGACATTTCAGGCTGTAATCCAACTCTTAGAACGTAAGAAATGATTTTACATGATACAAAACTAAATTAGATACTACATAATCACCTCAGGTAATCAGCTCATTATCTCTAACCCTGAATGAACAAATGAGTATATCACCACACACTGATTTTATCCCAAGAATATGAGTAACAGTAAGCTGAATTGATGCCAGCATACATTCTATACCTTGTCTGTACTCTAACTTACTTCTGTTTTAGAAGTCCTCATGCCACCCTTTAGGTCTCTCTGACACAGCCTATCACTCTGCATTCATTTCCAGGTCAGCCAGCCTCCACTGACTGAGAACCTTATTCTGGAATACTCATGCAAGGTCTCACTAGTTACTTCATTTCACACCCCATCAAGCTACCAAACAAAGTTAGTTATATGCTTTCAGCTGCATTCTCTGGCAAGTGAGTCACAATGTGGTCTTCTAAAGGAAAAAAAAAGACCCCTTTAAAGTAGGGGTCTTATTTTTATTTTAATTTTAAAGACCATAATAAAAAAAAATAATACAGAATTTCAAAACAAGATGATGGGAAATGAACAATGGTTATAATATTGCATATTGTTATCTTCAAAGTAATTGCTCAGATTACCAGATATAGGCATACAAGATTGATCAAACAATATAAGCACTGTTACTTTCAATGAACTTAGAATAGAAATTAGTAGCATAAGTATCTTAGCTATCATTATATATATATGATTTAAGTGTTTATATTAAAGTGAATATATAAATAAAAAATAAATAAATATGTATTTATATAATATATAGATCATATATGTGATTTATATATTATATATTATGTTACATACATAAATTATACATATATATGATTTTACTGAATTATGATTTAAGTGTGAGCAATTATCTTTGTAATGATATATGTATGCCTTTCTTCTTTTCTCCTTTTCCCCATCCCAATTGTTCTTTCCTTTTGAACTTTCTTTCCATCACACAATATCTATTGTGCCTTTTGGATCTTATTTACTCTTTCAGTTTCTTACACTGGGGAGACAAAACGATCTTTACATATGTGAGTCTGATTTATTTCACTTATGAGTATGGCCTTTAGTTGCATCCATTTACCTGTAAAAACCTTGAGTTGATCTTTCTTTATAGCTGAATAATAAAGGGCATGTCCTTGGGGAAAAATAAATCCAGAATAGTGTCAATACAACGCTAATATAAAGAAAATCCAATAGATTCTCCCCCAAGGTATTTGTATATAGCTTTCCAACATACTTTGTGCTCTAATTTATTTTGGAGTTACATTTAGATAGAGATTTAGAAAATATACCTCCCTCTAATGCATTTGGAAGAAATGCAATAGATTACATTGACATGCCTTTTCAATGGGTAATAATGTCCTGTACTTTTAAGTAAGATGTCTAACAGGCAACTACTGAAGTAGTTTGCAAATGTGAGACCTCTTCACTGAAGTTTTTTTTCCCTAGGTTTGCCCTATTCTGAATCTTTGAGAGAAAAAAGAAGTCAAGGAATTTTTTTTTGAGGCAGGGTCTCACCATGTAGTTTAGGTGGGTCTCAAACTCACTTTGTAGCCCAGGCTGTCTTCCAATTGGCAATGATTCTCCTGCCTCAGCCTCCCAACTGCTTTGATTAGAGGCATGCACCACTATGCACAGCAAGGTGAAAATTGGAAGCAGATCATGAACAGGCAACTTTAGGATACCAATAATACAATTGGGTTCAATTGTTTTTTTTTTAATCATAATTATCTTCCTAAAGTAGATTATTGTCAAGACAATACAGGTATCATTGATGAATTCTCTGAATTAATATTTTCTAAACTGATGAATGCTTTGAACTATGATTTAAGTGTGAACAATAATTGTCTTAGCAATGATACTCTGAACTAAGACATAAAATGTACCCCCCAGAAATTCGTTTAAGCTGCAAGAAATACTAGAGCAATTCACCATGAAAGAAACGCCCATGCTGGGTCATAGAGAAGGAAGGATTTTGAATCACAAGTATTTTATGCACAAAAGTTAAATGTAAATAATTCCTAGTTTATGTTCTGGCAATTTAATCATGGACTTAATCTTTGTGACAAGTTCTTGTACCTTCATTTGAGATTTGAGAGGCACGTGGAAGTGCCCTAGTTAGCTGGAAACAGATGGTCTGTGCTGCTTCTTAAGATCAATCAGATACTCTACAGAGGCTGCACAAGGGATTTGAGACTGTTTAGTATTTCTTATTCTTTCTAGGTTCTTTTGTTGGGGATAAATGTGATGATGGCCAATGCTGACCATGATAATCTTTAAATTAATCATTGATTAGGTGAAATGCTACACCTCAGAAGACAATACACAGGACACTTCTCTTATACATACTTTTCAAATTTTTGTAGCATAGAGAAGTGACAAACTGTAGACTACTTTTAATGTAGATGGTATTTTTTCTTCTTGATAGCACTAACATCATATAATATTCCTTGTACTGAATGATTATTTGGCAATAGGAATAGTGTAGAACAAATACGTGCATCAAAATGTGAAATATTTCCATCTTTGCCTCATCAAAAATTGTGTATGTGTCTTTATTCAAACAATTTTAAAACGAACATAAATTCACAAAGTCAGGGGCTATTACACAAGAATTTTGTGTTGAAAAGAAAAACTTAACCATTTATAAAGAAAAGTACAGGATCTCAAGTCATAAAAATTTAGATCTGAAAAGAAAACTTAGAAATTACTCAATTCTATCACTTCACATTCAAATTTGAGATGAAAAAGACCCAAAAGGTTAATTGAGGCAGAAGACATCACACAGCTACTTAATTAGTGACAAAACCATGGATCAGTTCTCCATTTCTGACCCACACCCAGCCTGTTCTATTTTCTGATGAGTTGGGTTTTGTTTCAGTCTTTTACCTCAAAAGTAGATTACACCATTTTGGAAATGTAAGACACCTGTTGGTTTATAAAAACAGAACTGTGAGGTTAGTGGAACCCTCAAGAAATACCCATTTTCCTGTCAAATTTGGGCCTCCATTCTGGATCAACAAGTCAATATCAAATGCCACTACAACCAGGCAGTAGGTAGTATCTTTCTTCTTTGAAGAATGGTGATGGTTCTTATGAGTGATTTTCCTTATGAGTGCTATGGAGTATAGATTGTAAGGGACTATGTATAGGAAATATGAAGCTTTTCTCTGGTATTTAGTCTTATAAAGTTACAAATAGTAAATATAATACCTCACAAGTGCTTTGAGTCATAATTACCATCCCATANAAAAAAAAAAAAAAAAAAAAAGATTACAATCAGACTATAACCTTATCCTGGTATCCCTCAGTCATCTCTGCCATGGGGCATCCCACCCCTCAGTGTCTTGCCCACAAAGATGAAGAGAGCAGAGAACTGCTGACCTGCTGTCCTGTCTCAGTCACTTCCTCACAGTTCCCTGCCTTCTGGGAGTCACAGCACTTTCCCACATCTCATTCTAATGAAGTCCACGAGGATTAAGTTTTCAGAATTAAAAAGCAGGAAAAGCAAACATTAATTGTGATACTTGTTTTCTATGAAGGCTCTTGATCACCCTGAAAGTTAAATTCAGATTCTAAATTCCAAAGTGTGCCATGTTTGCATCACGGATTATATTTAAATGATTCATCTATTTTTTTCTAATATGACGTTATGCTTTGGGGATGTATTTTCCCACTCTAAGTAAAAGGGGACACTGAAAATGCAGGTTTATTTAATAATTATTTCAACACAGCACAATTTAAAATGATAATATGTAATGGTCTATTATAGAACAGGATAATTAATAATAATAATGGAAACCATGTAGTTAATTGGGTAAATAATGTAAATTAACTGCAAATTTGAAAATTGCAAAGTTGATCTTAAATGTTCTTGCCACAAAAAAAGAGGTAACCATGATTTGATAGCTATGTAAATGAGCTTGATTATGGTCATTATTTCACAATGTATACATATAGCAAGACATCATAAATGTATACGATTTTATTTCTCAATTATAATTCAGTGAGGCTGGAAATTGAAAAAACATCAAAACATGCTTAAAAGGCCACTGGAGACTACAGTAAGATAAAATAAGTGCTATGTAACATAGCAGAGAAAATGAGGATGTTTTAAGTTATAAAGATGTGGATTTTTATCTCACTACTTTTAAAGAGAAAGAAAATTATTTAACTTGTCTGATAGGATGAACCAAAAAAAAAAGAGTCAGAATCCCTGTGAGTGGTTGGAAAGTCATGTTTAGCTCTGAAGTTTGGGAAAGCACTACTTTTATTTTGTATTTTTTTTTTAGAGAAAGGTCTACAGGGTGTTCAGGGTCTCACTACTAGATTGAACTGGTAGTGATCTGCCTGTTTACAGCCTCCCAAGAGCTGGGATTACAGGCACGTGCTACCACACCAAGTCTCAATTGCCATCTCAGTGCACCCCAAGGTCAGAGCAGACCAGGCAGACCCAGGGATTAAAACTCTGGTCCCTGAGCCTGCTTGCAGGCGTTTTAATCCGGTGAGCTATTTGGCTGGCCTAGAAAACACTACATTTAATACATGTTGGCTGCTAGTAAAGATGGCCCTCCTTCCTTGGCTTCTCAGCCCATAAGATTTCCATCCTTCCACTCTGCATCTAGTTGCCCTAGGAATTCCCCCAAGCTGAAGCCAGCCCTCTGCTAGGAGACATTGCACTGTCAAAACTACAAGAGCAGCCCCTACTGATGGGTGGTAGCTGGTACACATATCCCCTTGTGTTAAAAGGACGGTGTGTTCTACACTGTCCCCAGAGATATCCCAACAGGAGTAGTGCTTATTACCTAGGGCGGTAGCTTTCCTGATGATGCGTACTGCATTGCCTGCCTTCCCTTTTTCTTGCTCCTTTCCTGATGTTTCCTAAAGATGTTTGCTGACTCAAACAGCAGAAGACAATTTGGGTTAGAAACACTGCCAACTTAAACCAGCTATTTGAAATTCAACCTCTATTAATCTTTCAAAAAGAGATAATTCCAAAATTATTGTGATCATTCATGAAATAATGAATCAAAATGTGGATGGTAATTGTATCTATTCAATAGGGCTAGTGTGATGGGCTGGGGAGCTAGCTCAGTGGTCTAAGCACCTGCCTGGCAAGCACAAAGACCTAGGTTTGATCCCCAGTGCCGCATGCTATGCAGGCCCCAGAACCCCGGGCACATCGTGCCGACCACCAACACCAGGCATGGTGGCACACACTTGTAACCCCACCACTGGGGAAGTGAAGACAGAAGGAACACTATGAGTCCGAGCTGTGTAGCGAGACCCTGTACCAAATAAATAAGCACATAAATAAATAAATAAATTTCAAAAATAGGGCTGGTGTGTATAAATAAGATGGAAGATGTACCACCACCCTAGCAGCACTTGCAGCACGAGTAGCGCTTGGGTGAACAGCTAACCTTATGCCAGCCTTCTGACAAGAAAAGCCTAATCTGGGCTCCATCTTTGCTTCCGGCTAACTCTTATTCAAACAATTGATTCGTCAATAGAACACCACTTTGAATTATAGGTATGTTTGTTTGCTAATTCTTCCTCTGTTTCCTCTCTTATGTATACACATGCATGATTAAACACGCATCTGAATCTAAATTTACAAGTTTGTATTTTACTGAGTTGCTTTTTCATACAAGTTTGATAAAAATGGATTTTCCTTTCAACACACTTTTATTCCTAGTCTAAATTATCTGCTAATTGACCGAGTGCTAATACAAACCAAAATTCTCAGGAATACATCTGTTGTATTAGTCAGGTCATACCTGTACAAACTATAAACACACACAGGCAAACTAAATATATTATTGTAGGAAGCCCAGAGAATAAAATATAAGAAACTTCTTTTTAGAGTCAAATGTATTGTATTCAAGTAAAGTACTTGGCCCATGTAGGTATGCAAGGATAAATACATCTGTTTCATACATATTCTCAGCTTTTCTGAGTATAACTAAAGTCATTTTCTCTTTGAGATTGCTTAATTATTTCACAAATCTACTCTTTTATTCATCTAATCTTTTTTAGTAATAATAAGATTATTTTATGGTATCTTTTGTTTGTATCATATGACAGTGTGTTCAACATATTTAGGTTTCACTTCATACTCTTGTTTTTTTTTTTTTTTTTTTTTCCTTTAAAATGTTCTTTAGGGGAAAAAAAAATGAGCAGAAGCAGCCGGACTTTTCTAGGACATTCCTTCCTTCTGACATGAATTTCTCTGGCACAGAACAGGATCGGGTCCCAAATTGGTCAGATTGCTTCTTCTGTACAGTACAGTGACATCTTGTCTTGTTACAGTGGACCATGTGCTCCCCTTGCAGACGAGCTGTTCTGTGCAAGTTTTATTTAGCCCACAGAGCCAGTCCCCCGGTTTGTGGGTGTTACCTCCTTCCAAGTTACCAGTTTTTCTCATTATCATTATTGCTTCTGCTCTGTCAGCTGTAGCACAATTAAATAAGAGATGTTCTTAAAAAAGCATGAAGTTTCTCAAAATACACAGAACAGTTGGCTCGACAGAAGAGAGGTACAGTAACAGCAAAAACTAGATCTGTTATTCATCTGTATGTTTCTCCTTTAACCAGTTCTGGGACACAATCTCACATGCATGCAAATGAATAGGTGTCAAGAGAGAATATAATGTGTGTGTCCTCACTAACCTTTTATCCTGTTGTATTAAGGAAATCGAATGATATGGTTCAGAGAATACTTACACATTTTACTTTTGTTCCAATTAAAGCATTTAAGTAAATGGCTGGCTTTGCTCACTTTTTTAATGAGAAAACTTTAATTCCATATATAAGTAACTAAATTCTTTAATTCAATTAAAGATCAACAGATGGGTTGAGTTGTGTATTTGTGGTATAACTAGACAGCTGACTCAGCTGAGAGAAAGCCACAGCTTTATTGTGGGTATTTTCTTTTCGTTCTGTGTAACAACTAAAACAAAAATTGGGTTGTGCAATAGTTATTCTCTGGACAGAAAGACATTTTTCAGCAGCTCCGACATGCCTGTAATTAGCAAGGATAACCAACATGGAACCAAAAACAAAGCCATTTTATTGTTCCTTTGTCAAGCAGGTATGATATGACACCTCTTTCAGAGTACAACTTGCAGGATTCCTGAAGAATAGCCAACCCACCAGCTACTTAAAACCTCATTGTTGTTCATCGTCAACCACATTTCAATCTAGTCCCTAAGAAAGTACTGCTTTGTGGTTGTTACCCTCCTGAATAGGATGATAAATACAGAAGTCCTGCTTCCTAACTTAGCATAAGCTTCCATTCTCATAGTGCATATACATTCAACGTAATATTTTGAATGCATATTTGGTTTGTTTTTCTGATATCTCTTTTATTATCCTTGGATACGTTGTCTTTATTTCTAGGCCTCTTTATCTCAGAGGTGAAATTTTACCAAACCATGATATATCACCTTTTCCTCCTCTTGCTCCCTTAAAATCCTAAGGCAGATTTTTAATCAATTTCCTTGGACCAGGCAGGAAGCCAAGGGCCACATGGAAATGTATGCAAAAATGTTTGTATCTTCTGAGAAAAGATTCTGTGTCTTTCTTCAGATTCAAAAGTAGATGTATGACTCTCCAAATTTTAGGAACAGCTCTCCCCCCACTCTTTCTCCTTTCTGTATCTATTGAATGGGAAATGCTTAATTGTGTCACATGCCACTCCTTGGTTCTACCAAACAAATTTTGTGCCCACCTTCCTCTCTCCATTATAATTCATCACTGGCTTCATGTTTTCTCTTGTCTTCCTGAATTTTATGCTATCTGTGTCCCAATTTAAGTAATGGAAGAAAGAGACACGCTAAGCCTCTACCAGTAACAGCGATTGGTGTCTTCTTTATGTGACATCTTACTTAATTCCATTGCAACCCTGGAAATTAGACAGAATCCTTATTTTTAACAAGGAGAAAAACTAAACTCAAAAAAAAAAAAAGATTCCCATGGCATATATAAATAGCAGAGTCCAGATTTAAATCTATATTTGAATCTAAAACTTGTTCATTCCATGAAATCTTTCTAGTCAGGGTAAATATCTATGACTTGTTAATGGAATGACATTTTTTGCATGCAACTAATATTTGATAATTATTTTCTATCTAAATATTTTATCAAATGATGTATAAATCTAATACCAATTTACTTTTGCATATGCTATTATATATTATCTCATTTCATCACAAAGAAATATTTATACCTTAACTCATGTATTTACTTCTTAAACTGAACATTCATTAAGTCCCACTATCGTCAGATGTCTTACTAAATTCTAGAGTACAGAAAGGAGGCTTCCACTAGACATGGGGGTGCATGCCTGCAATTGCAGTAATCAGGTGGGTGAGGTAGGATTGCTGCATGTTTGCAGCCAGATTGGGCTACTGAGCACCTTTAGAACATACCAATACCTAGAGATGGCATCCATAATTCTGATGCATCTCATGGAGGCAGAACCCAGGTACTGCCTTTCTAACCACCTTTCTCAGTTGCACCCACATGTGAGAACCGTTATTACAGAAGGGTGCAGTCAAAGTGTGGTCCAGCAATATGGGCATCTTGTGGGCTTATTGCAAAGGCACTCTCTGTCCTTTCCTCAGCCTCCCCACCCATGCTTGGGTGGCACCTGATGATTTTTTCTACAATCCTCGTAGATGTTTCTGATGGAAGGGGAAGCTGGGAAAACGCTTCTCTAGAGACACGGGGTAAATCAGCTGTGGCACTCGCTGCTGAGCATTTCTCCTGAATCCCAAGGAATTTGCAGCAGCTCTAAATTTGCATTTTAATCTCCTAGCATGCTTCCACAATTTAGAACTTTAAGGTGTTAGTATTCCTGCTTAAAAAGTGTACTGGTGTTCTAAATTTTTCTAGGCATCTATCAAATGAAAAGTTTTAGAAGAACATGTTGATTTGTGAATATCTATTAACAAGAGTGTTATGAACCTTACATATCTATTGTAGAGAGAAAATTCTAAAATATAATTATAAAACATGAAATAAAATGTCTTAAGGGTCAGATATTCCAATACAGGGTTTTAGATCTGTCTCGTATTTTCATTGTAGATGATACTATTGTTGTTGTTGCTGTTGTTATTGTTGTTATATACTTGCTACTCTCTTATCATTGTTAATAGAGGGTTTTATGAATTTGTGACAGTATAAATGCCATGTAATAAACTAGATATATTTAAAGCATTCAATTTGTTTAAAGAAATAGTAAATATATGTACACAAGTATCATAAAGCAATCATAAGGAGAAATCTAGTTCCATTAGTAGTAACTGTACTCGTGCAAGCCCCGCCTTGCTATGCAGAAGGAAGTTGCAAAGAGCCCCCCTGAGTAAGGAAACATGAGCCACCGGTCACTGGACATCAGTCCAAGCGAGGAAAAGGGGAAAGGATTTACAGAAGCTATATAAAGTCCCTGTCACCCAGCTGGTCTAGGCTTTTGTGGATTTTGTTATTTACCAGGTATTGATGTCAACTACTGTACATATCCAACCACTTTATTTCTTTAGACTTCAGTTAGCTTACTGGGGCTAGGGAGAGGCATAATGGCATTGTTACAGAAAGCAGCCATCCTGATTCAGTCGCTGCAGTCAGCTTCTTCCAGTAGCCTTGGTCATCAGCTTTGGCCATCAGCCCTTTCTCAAATGCACATTTCTCCTCTGTGTGTATTACAGAGAACCGCATCTATAAACCTATTTTGAGAGTGATAAAATCTACTAAATTGCCTTTAATTTCTTTTATTTCTTCTTCCTCTTGAGCAAATTCTGTCCTTAAATGTTCATTTATCTTTACCTACATGTGCTAGTAGTAGGACTTTACTTTTAAGTCTTAAACTCTCACTCTTTTCTCCACCGTAGGTTGGCTCCATGAATTGGGAAAGAGACTGGAATCTCCGTACTACGGTAACAACACCCTGGGGGGCCCTTCAATCCGGAGCGCCTACATCGCCGCTCTGTACTTCACCCTCAGTAGCCTCACCAGCGTGGGGTTCGGGAACGTTTCTGCCAACACAGATGCAGAGAAAATTTTCTCCATCTGCACCATGCTGATTGGTGGTAAGGGACCTGCTCCTCCCAGCCAAGAGAAGGCGCGTGTGTCTGCGAAACTGCTGTTCTCTTTGCTCTGTCCGCAAATAT
Organism: Octomys mimax; assembly: GCA_002564305.1. Taxonomy (NCBI): domain Eukaryota; kingdom Metazoa; phylum Chordata; class Mammalia; order Rodentia; family Octodontidae; genus Octomys; species Octomys mimax. Next base: position 9,658 of record NDGM011132189.1, on the reverse strand, counting down.
AATAGAGATAAATTGGTCACACTGCAAGATTCTAAAAGCAGTAATTAGGAAATCAGCGACAAACATTTTAATGTACATATAACTTAGCAATGAAAGCCTGTGATATGAATAAATTCCATTTTCTGGACAGATGAATAAACACCTGATGGCTAATTTTGAAGGAGCAAGCACTTGATTTTCTGAACAGGCACTTTTCCTCATGTGTTTGGAGTGAGAGGAGTCTGAATTGCAGGTGTTTGTACAAAATTCCATTATAAAGTCCCTACAGCAGTGTTATTAAGTTTTATTAATATTAATTAGTAAATTAAGGACACTGGGAATGTAATTTAGTTAAATGTGCAAATAAAAACAAAAGCTAAAACCACCAATAAGTAGTTAACATTTATTAATTGCCTTCATGTTCTAGTCTCTGTGCTTAATGCTTTCATACAATACCATGGGTAATCCTTTAAAAAAAAAAATCCGCGGGGGTAACTGCTGACTTTAGCCTTCCATGTTTTCCTTCTTCTTTTAAATGTATTTGGCACAGGGTCTCACCACGCCTCTCAGACCCATAGTGATCCTCCTGTCTCAGCCTCCCTAACACTGGGATTGCAGGTGTGTACCACTCAGTCTGGTCTTGGTGGCAGGCTTGCCGTGCACGGAGGGAGCCTGCATGGTATGCGGTACTGCGGTACTGAGGATCGAACCCGGATCCTTGAGCTTGCCTCGGCAGGGGCTTAGACCGCTATGTCTGCAGCCCAAGCCTGTCATGGTTTTAGGCGCTGGCGGGACCTCCTCCCAGCGTCCTCATGCACAGAGGTTAGCAAGGCCTGCATAGATAATCACGTCACTTCTTCCCCCTCATGCATCTGGCTGTAATGGTGGAGGCATATTCCTTTATCACATCCACAGTACCTCTGTGCTCCCTTTTTGTTCATTCACGGGGTTGGGGGACAATCTTTCATAAAAATTCCCCCTGTTGATGGCTCACACAGGAGCCTCCCACGGGAGACGTCATGAGCATAAGGAGACCTGCACAGCCCCAATTAGAAAGCAGTGCAATCCAAACAGAAAAACAAAGCTTCCGCTCGCGCAGTTTGCATTCCAGCTTGGAGAAGTTAGGCTGAAAGATATGGATAGAGTTTGAATAATACCAAGCAGTCAGTGCTATGTGCCAAATCAGTCAGAAAGTTCAAAGCAGTAGGAAAGAGGTCAGGGAGCAGCAGAATTTCATGGAAAATCAGAGCGGTCGCGGGCACAGTTGCTGAAACAGCAAGCTGGGACCGCAGCAGTTTTCACCAGCTTTTGGCTGAAGTAGAGCTTTCAGAGGCAGAAGAGCAGAGAGCGCAAGGGTTGTAAGATTCTCATTTTCCACAGAGCCCCAAGGGCGCCAGAACCCGTGGTGACTATTTCATAGCCATTATTGTGACTCCTATAATTATCATTCTCCTTGACGGCCCATCAACGAATTTGCAAATACCCAGTCTATACTTACTTAAAATTTATCCATGTTTCTTCTGGTCCTGATGGGAAATTTGGGGGAAATGCTCAAGGCTTAAGCCAATTAATTGGGCATTTGGAAAATCTGTTAAGATAAGTATGAGTGGTCCTGGATAAGAAATTGTGAAGGTGTAAGCTATTCCCTGCTGTCTACTGCAGGTGGGAGCTACGCTGGCTCGACGCAAGGCCAAAGGATAGAGCAAAATAATATGGTGATGTCACTTTCGATTCTTTGTTAAATATTTACTGAGCAAATTTCCTGGTAGAAAGCCAGTGCTGATTGGCATTATGTGGCATTAAAACTTAATAGGAAATTATTGTCTTTGAATGCCAAATGGCATCTAAGTGACTTGAATTTATTAGGTTAATCTTTTAATATTGTGTTGTGGGGACCAATTCTGTATTACTGTGAAAATGACCCCAGGCTAGGAAAAATGATGTGCACATTTTTAATATTTCCTAATTAACTAATTACTTGCATAACATTGTGAAATAAACATAAGAGTTTACAATATTGAGCATTTTGTTCATCTAATTCCCGTAACACTGAGAGAGTTGTTAGTACTACAATGCAAATACAAGGTAGTAGAGGTTAAAAAGCCAAGATCTGGAGAAGTTCTTGTATGATACTTACTTCATTATACACCAGCAATTACTTTCATTTGTCTAATATTTGTTCATGTATACATATAATGTTCCTTTTTAAAAGAAAAAAAAAATAAATGGACATTACTGTGGTCTTAAGTCTAGGGTATTGTGTTAGGAATCTGATGAATCTGCTGATACTAGGATACAATAGTTATTACGAAAGTAGGTAGCAGCAAGGTCTAGCGAGAAGAACTGCCAGAACCCAGATAATTAGGGCAAATATAAGATACAATCTAAGCTTCCTTAGCTATGAAAACCTCTAATATATGGAAAGAATATTTAAAACAGTAAGAAAAAGTTATTAAGTAAAAATAATTTTAAAATTTGTACCTAACCAAATCTACATGAACTTTGAGAACACCCAAAATGAAGAAGTAATACTAAAAGTTTCACAGAAAGGGATGAGGAGATAGTTGGGCAGCATAAGCACCTCCCTGGCAAGTGCAAGGTCTTGAGTTCAATCCCCAGTACTAAATGCTATTCAGATCTCTGAAACTGGGCATGGTGGCCCATGCCTGGAATCCCAGCACTAGGGAGGCTGAGGCAAGAGGGTCACTATGAATCAGAACTGCATAGTAAGACCCTGTATCATACAAATAAAATTTTTAAAAAATTAAAATAAAAAATAAATAAGCTTTACGGAGAGCTACAGCATCAGCACTAACTAAAGGAAGTTAGCAAGGTTAATAGATCAGTATGTAAAAATCAATTGGATGTATATTCTAATTATACATAATTAGAAAATGAAGTGTAAGAATCAACCCTTCTGCACAAAAAATTATAAAATAGTGAGAAAATTTACACATGATTTTAAATAATGGAAGCATAAACAATAGTAATTGTTAGGGCTGATGTATTTAACACTGTAATGATATCAGTCTTGCCCAAATTAAATATTTAATTTAACCTAAACAACAACAACAAAAAAAATCTCAGTAGAGGTGTATTTGTGCCCATGTATGAATGTGTGTTTGAAAGTGATTAAAGTGTTTGTAAAACTTAGTAAAAGTGAAAATGGCTAATCAAATGAATCAAAGAAATGATGAAATAGTGTTAAACATTAGCTGCTTCTTTCAAAAGACCAGCAGAAAGCGGCAGTACAATCATCCAATTATCCTGCACATATATCTGTTCACCTCCTTTCTTTTATTCTTTTCCTCATCCCAGTTTTTCATCCCCATTGAACAAATTTCTTATAACTTTTTTGTCATTGTTTTGCTTTGTTTTTTTCCTTAAACCAATTTCTCATGTTTATAGCTGGTAACCTAAACAACTAATCTGAAGATAATATCATGCAGTACAGTAAACTTTGTTGAATTCTCATTAATTTGTTTAGTGAAATGTTGTGGCATTTCTAATGCTATTGTTTTCTATTGCCATTTTGTATTTTTTAAATAACAAAAAAATTAAATAAAACATTGACTGACCTAAAAAAGAAAAGAAATGATGAAAAAGAATAAAATTAGAATATTTATACTATAATTGTCAGGTTGTATTATAAAGTTACGGTGAGTAAGATGTATGGCAGTGGGTGAAGAATTGGCCAGTGAAATGGAGGAGCTTAGGAGTAGACCTGTACATCTGTGGGCAATTTATTTGTGTCACAAGTGTTACTGCAGTGAGAAGAGGGAATGATATTATTTTCAGTCAGTGTTTCTGGCAATTATCTACCCATGTATTGAAGAACAACTTTGACTTCTCCTAAAACTATCCGTTAAAATTAATTCCAGACAGGTTTTTATTCACACACGAAAGGAAAAACAGTCAAGTTTAAAGGATGATATGAAAGATACTTTCATGGCCTTTTACTTAGCAAAAGTTTCTTACACAAACACAAACATTCCAGTCAGAGAGAGAAGAAGAATAGATTGAACTGGGATGCTTCTCTTTGTATGAAGATGTTATTGAGACTATAAGGAGGTAGGCTACAAGATAAGAGAAGATATCTGCAGATATTTACTTGTCAAAGGGCACTTCTAGAGTATATTTTTTTTATTCTAGATATTTAAAGAACTTCTACAAATCTATGTGGAAAAAAGACATTTACCCCCCAAAATGGCCAAAAGATTGAAGAAAGCACTTCAAAAACAGCTTTTTAATACCTAAATAGACAATAACCATAAAAAGTAATCAGCATCATTCATTGGCATGAAAAGTAAAACCACAACTAAACACTTTTATAATCACCAAAAAGGCATAGTAAAAAAACACTGGGAACCCTATGTACTTAGAAGGATATTGAATACTTTAATCTTTCCTGCACTACTGAAAATCTCTCCAATTCATACAAGAATTTCATCAACAACCAAATCTGATCATACCATTACTTTGTGACTCAACAATTCCACTTCTAAATGTATAACTAACAGAAACTTATACACTCATGTGTTAAAACACATACATAGATGTCCCTAGAAAAATTCTTAAGAATCTTAATTAATAAATCCCTGGTTAATAGAAAAATGCTACCAATCAGGGAGCACTTATACATGGGAGAATAGATAAATAAGTTATAACATAATTATTTAGTAGGCAACTATACAATGAGGAGATTGGATGGCTACCATATCATGCAACGACATGGATAATTCTTACAGACTTAATGCTCAGCAGAGAAGCCAGACCCTCAAAAGGATGTACTGTATATTTTGTTTGCAGAAAGCTCACAAGTAGGCAGAGCTTAATGATTATAATATGACTATTCATAACTGTGTTTACCTTTGGAGAGAATGTTTAGTGAGTATGGAGAGAGGCTTAAGGGATGCTATTAACCTCATTACTCATATGCAGACTTATTCCATACTCATGCTCATTTTGAGAAATCCCAAAGAGGTATAATTTAATTCTTCTGTAGTTTGCTCTGTGTGCACCTCTGATATTAATTTTACCTTGTAAAGTTACAGTAGATGAGCTGAAAATAACTATCAAGTGAAGGATGAGAAGCTGCAGAATACTGTGCTAAGTTCCTCCGCTTTATATAAGCTTGTTTCTAGGTTTATCTTAGGGATCATGAGTCAAGCAGGAGGATTAAAATCGTATTGTGTGAAATGCTGGTGATCACCAGGAGGCCCTAAAAGTGTCATTTTTAAAAGATGACATTTGAGAAGTAAATGAAAGTGGAGATGCGGAATTCCTAAACTTTCTAAACCACTTCTTAGGAGTCTAAAACTTTTTAAAGACAGGATGAAGAAACAAAATTTTCATTTTAGTTTGATAAATATTTATTGCACACTTAGACTATGCCAGTCATGCTATAGACTTGGGAAACAAAGTTGAACAAAATGGGATTGTTAGTTTTGCATGATGGTAGATATCGATCCAGTTTTAGTCTTCAGTTTTACCAGCACCATTTATTAAAAGACCTATCTTGCTTCCAGTAAACATGTTTGGTCCCTTTGTCAAAGATAAGGTGGCTGAATATCTTTGAACATTTTTCTGCATCTCTAATGAGTTTTACTCATCCTCAGCAGGTTTTTTGTTTGTTTGATTGTTTATTTTGCCAGTCTCAAGCTGTTTTTGTCTTTGTTTCTGGTTTTACCACAGCAGTTTTGTAGTACACTTTCAAGTCAGGGATGGCAATGCTCCATACCTTGCCTTTATTGCTTAGAACTGTTTTTGCTGTTCTAAGTCTCTTCTGCTTCCAAATCAATTTTAGCATTGTTTTCTCTAATTCTGTGAAATATGCTCTTTGTTATTTGTATGCCATTTATTTTTGAGTACTGACTTTGTATCCAGCAACATGACTCGATTTGGTTATTAAATCTAGAAGTCTTGTGGTAGAGTTTTTGGGATCTGAGTGTCATACCATTAGCAAAGAATGATAATGTAACTTCTCTTCTTATATTTCTGTCTCTTGTCTTATTGCTCTGGCTAATGTTTCCAAAACTATACTGAATAGGAGCAATGATATCGGATATCATTGTCTTGTTCTTAATTTTAGAGTTAAAGCTTTTTGTGGTTTTTGACCATTTAGTATGATGATGGCTGTTGGTTTGTCATAGACAGCGTTTATCAGATTGAGATAAAGACCATCTATTCCAATTTTCTGTAGGGATTTTATCATGAGTAGGTGTTGATATTTGTCAAAAGCTTTTTCTGCATCTACTAAGATGATTATGTGGTTTTTGTCCTTGGTTCTATTGATATGGTATATTACATTTATTGATTTTCATATGCTGCAATATCCCTTCATCCCTGGGATGAATCCTGCTGGTCATGTTGTATAATCTTCTTGATGATTTGCTGTTTTCAGTTTTCCAGTATCTTATTGAGAATTTTTTATATCTATGTTCATTAGGGAGATGAGCCTCTAGTTCTCTTTTTGATTGGATCTCACTCTCGTTTAAGTATCAAGATAATGCTTGCTTCCAGAATTGACTTAGGGAGTATTACTTCCCTTTTAATTTTGTTAGAGTTTCAGAAGTAGTGGCATTAGATCTTCTCCAAATTTCTTGTAAATTTCAGGAGTGAATCCATCAGGATCTGGGGTCTTCTGTTGGTAAAATTTTATTTTTTATTGTACTTTTCAGCTTTTACTTACTTTTACACTAGCAAGACAATATGATGTTTTAACATGCAAGTCTGATTTATTTCACTTATAAGTATGGCCCCTATTTGCATCTATTTACCTATAAAGCCTTTTATTTCATTGATTGATATTGGATTACTCAGATTTTTGTATCTTCTTGATTTGGTTTTGATAATTAATGTGTATCTTGGAATCTGTACATTTCTTCTGTGTTTCTGTCTTGTTGGAATAAAATTTGAAAGTTGGCATTCATGATCTTCTGGATATTCACAGGATCCACTGTGGTTTCACCCTTTGTGTTCTTAATTACATGAATTTGAGTCCTTTTTATTTTATTTATTTATTTATTTACTTTGTATTTAGGGCAGGGTCTACAGGGTGTACAGGGTCTAACTGCTTAGATCGGACTCATAGTAATTCTCCTGTTTGCAGCCTCTCAAGTGCTGGGATTACAGGTGTGCACCACCATGCCCAGTCTCAATTGCCATCTCAGTGTGTCCCATGGAGGGGGGACCAGCACAGCAGGCCCAGGGACTGAACCCCCAGCCCCTGTGTCTGCCTAAGCATATTGAGTCTTTTTTTTAAATATAAGTTTGGCTAAGAGTTTTTTAATTTTAGTTGATTTTTCAAAGAAGCAACTCTTCAGTTCATTGATCCTTTATATTGTTTTCTTAGTCTCAATTAAGGTCTGCTCTATTCTGTATGATTTCCTCCTTTATACAATTTTGGTTTGACTTGATCTTTTTATTCTAGAAGTTTTTCATTCAACATTAGGTTGTTTATTTGCACTTGGTCCATTTTCCCTTCTATAAATTTCCCATATACAACTGCTTTCATTGCATTCCATAAGTTTCAGTCTGTTATATCATCTTTGTCATTGAATTGCAGATACCATTTGATTTCTTCTCTAATTTCATCATAACCCATTGGTCATTTTGTGTGGAGTTATTTAATTTCTGTGTGTTTATGTGGTTTTTGTGGTTTCTAAAGTCAAAGTAGATTAAAGGTCTTAATATTAAAACAGAAACACTAAATCTACTGGAAGATAAAATCGATATAACTCTTGAAGACATAGATACATACAAAGACTTTATGAATAAAGCCCTAAATGCATGGGAAGTGCTACAGAGAATTAGCAACTGTGATTATTTATTTATTTATTTTGTATTTCCAGGAAGGGTCGACAGGGTATTCAGGGTCTCACTACTAGATCGGGGTCATAGTGATCCGCCTGTTTTACAGCCTTTCCCAAGAGCTGGGATTACAGGCGCACCACGCCCAGTCTCAATTGCCATCTCAGTGCTCCCTGTGAATGGGGCTGGCAGGGCAGGCCTGTGGATTGAACCCCTGGCCCCTGCACCTGCTTGCAGGTGCTTTAATCCACTGAGCTGTTTGGCTGGCCCAGAAACTGGGATCTTATCTCACTAAAAAGCTTTATACAGCAAAAGAAATCACCAACAAAGTGAACAGAAATCCTGTAGAGTTGGAAAAATGTTAGCCAATTTTTCCTCAGGTAAAAGACTAATATCTACAACATGCAAACAATTTTTAAAAAAGTAGACTCCCTTTCCCAAATTTAAAGACTCAATCCAAAATGAGCATTTGAGATGAATACACACTTCTCAGATGAAAAACTACAAATGACACATAAGTATATGAAAAATGTTCAACCTCACTGGTCATTCGAGATATGCAAATTAAATCATGCATTTTATTATACAATTTAATATATACCTGTGCCTGTTGTCATAAATACTTGCTCTAACTACATGTACCTTTTCCTCAGACAAAATATGTTAAAGACAGTTTTCCCAGTCTTCAAACGTTCTTCTGTTATACTCACTAGTGGTCGTCTATACAATTGCCTCAACTGTCAACTCAGTCTTGAAAATTAGGTAAAGGGTCCCAGAATGCATGCTTATCTCTGAGGACACGTTCACTTTAAGTGAAACATTGCTGTGAAGCAGATGACGTTCTCTTTGGATCCATCAATGCTATACATATTGCCCGGACATAATTTTATTAGACCCATGTGAGCTGTAATATCCATAAATCCAGGCCATTTTAAGAAATGCCTTTGCACTGCTATTTAAATTCATTATCTAGGAATTTTTTTCACTTTATATTCCATGCCATCTGTTATTCCCCAACCCTGTACACTTGTAATAAAGAACAGAAAGCTCCAGAGCACAGAGGAGGTGAGAGGGAAGAGAAGGGCTGCTAAGATTACCCAAAATGTAAGTTCTGGTCTCATTTTATATCAGGAAAAAAACCCAGCATATATAAAGATTCCAATGCCATTGCAGAATAGTTGGCTAAAGAAGTCAACAATTTTGAAAAGTTGCCCCAAATCCAGTGAAGAAAGAGGAAGGAAAAAGAGAGAAAGAAAAAGAAAGAGCAAAAGAAAAAGTCAGATACTTCTACCGAAGGGCTTCTTTTCACTTGAGATACGGTTACTTTCCTGTATGATCACAGTTGTTAAGGTTCCTCCAAAGGCATGATACCGAGATGAGATTTTACAAAATACATTTTATGCAAAACTCCTACACAAAGAAAAAGAGCGTCCCACACACTCAGCAGGTCTAGCACTCAAGTATTATATACATCAAATTCGCTTAGAGCAAAGGAAAAATGAGTGGTAATTTCCAAACTGACCTGGATATAGAAGTTCTTGAGTCAAACTTTGTAGCAGATGGAATGATTTAGTCTGACAGTTATATATACTCCTTACCAGGGTGAAATGAAAATCAGTGACAGAAAGGCCATAATAACTTTGGAAAGTGAAAAACTAGGAGAACCATGTTTTTTTGTTTTTTGGGTTTTTTTTTTTTTGATGCCTTAAATTAGAAGTAGTTTCCTATGCTGAAATGAGACTTTGAAATTATGGTGACTAAGACATAAACTAGTACTTTCCAACAACACTTATGAATACTACAATTAATCCAGTAATTCAGTTTATTGATAATGTACAATTAGGATGCTAAATGAGCTGAACATATT
>NDGM011132183.1:2718-14675 GCA_002564305.1 Octomys mimax | reverse complement strand
AAAAAGGAAATAAATGAAAACAAGAGACAAGAAAATAAAACAAAATAAATAAAATAAACAAGGGGGAAAAAAAAGAAATTAAATTAAAAAAAGAAAAAACAGAGCTAGCTGGAGGCAGAGGAGGGAGGACTAGGATAAGCAGCCTGAAAATACACAGGAATAGGTATGAAGCAAGCCTGGAAACTGTGTCCTCAGACCTTAGCATGGGTGGACTGGTCAGTGTGCATTGTCTCTTTAGAGTAAGCCTTGGAGGAGCTGTCCAGGTAAACTTTTCAGCAGATATAAGGCTGGATTTCTGAAACTTGTAGAAGTGGTTAATACATACCTGTGTTAGAAGTGTATGAGTTACAAGCTGTTTTTTAAACTTCTCTAGAGCTTCATAGCCCGTATGCTGTATGTAGTTTTATTTAATCTAGTTTTTTAATGCTACAAATGCAGGCCCGTTGTCACTTCCAATGATCAAAGGTAGGCCATATTTATAGGGATGATTTTTACAGAAGGACCCTACAAACTTTTACTGTCTTCTCAGCATGGTTAGGAAATGGGAGGTCAGGGCCAGTGACACAGGCCCTGAAGCCTGATCTGGCTACAAGGTTATGGGTTTCACTGCAGCAGTTTGAGCTTACAGAGCATATGGTGGGGGCAGGTCTGGTTCTGATCTTCCAGGAATACTGGGCTTTTAGTCAGTTGGATCTCCAGAGGGGGTTTAGTCCTCTGGACCAGATTGTTTTGCATTGTTGGTGGAGGTTTCCAAATAGCAACAAACAGCAGCTTGTGGTGCAGATCATCCCTGAAGGAGAGTTTTGGCCAAAACAGTTTTGTCCAAGGTGGCTACAGCATATCTAGCTTGTTGGACTTTATTCCTAACAGAGCTACTTCCATCCCTAAGCAGGGTGTGCTCGGCATCTGTCAGGGGTCCACATTTTAGAACAAGTCATCTGAGTATAGCATGTGGCACCTGGATAGTTAGGTCTTGGTCTAAAGTGAGCTTGTCAGTTTTCTTGATGGAGAAAAAGAGGGGAGAGACAGCCCTTAGAGGCCACTGGCTGCTCCCAGTATCTGGGGAAGCACATAGAGGCCAGCAGTTCAAGAAATTGTGGGGGCAAGTGTGATAGCTCAGTGGTCTAAAGCACCTGCTTAGGCAAGCATAGGCAGGTGCAGGGGACCGTGGTTCAATTCCTGGTACCACATGCTGTGCCAGCCCCACCTGTAGGACAGGCTGAGCCGGCAAAAGAAAAAAAGAAATTGTGAAGTTTTTTCTTGTAACCAGTTTCTGCAGATATTGTAGCAAAGCCTTTGTGTCTTATGTGCCTTTTCAAAGAGGAAACAAGTTTTTGAACCTCTGGGAGGTTGAGTTCAGGTCAGTTGTGAAGAGGGGCTGGCTGATAGGAGCCAATGAAAGACAGAAGAAAGTACATTTAGGTCCAGGTAGGTGCACCATCAGAGTATGGCCAGCAGAAGACTGAGGCAGTGATTATGGAGGGCAATCGAGGCAGCATTGGGAGATCTTGAACTGGCTTCACGGGAAGGAGAGGTGCGTTTTAGCAGTTTGACAGTCTATACTGTTTGCTCAGGGGACCATGGTAGAGCTGGAAAGGACACAGAAACCTTGTAGGAAAGTGGCTGATGACTTGTTAGAGCCTCCCCCAAAATAGAGGGAGAATTAACTCCTGTGGTAACTGAGTCCAAATGAGCTAGCATTTTATTTCAGGATCTTTCCAGGTGAAGGGGCTTATGGGAGCAACTTACAAAAAAGGAGGGCATCTTTTAAATCTGGAACAGTCCAAAAGATTATATGGGTTGGAAACCGCCTATTGCAAGGTGATGGCTGTGTTGCTGACAGCACTGAGATCTTGCCCAAGGTCATTAACAGTCCTTCAGACTGAGGTGAGGTGCGGCTGGATGCCTATTTGCACTTCCTGTGACATCTGACAGCAACGGGGTAGGGAAGGGGCTGCCATGTGAGGCAGCATGGTTGATGGCCAGGCCTGGAGATGAGTCCTTAGTTCACACCTCTGGGAGAAGAGTCTTCAGTACGTCAGGATTATGGCTGTCTCAGGCTGAAGTAGGCATCACCTTCCTCTCAGGGAACAGTCAAAGTTGAAAATGTAAGGTTAAACGAAAGGAAGGCTGACTGGCTTGGTGCAAAGGAGACAGTCACTTCTAACTTGAACAGAAGGTGTCTTCCTAAAAGTGGTATGGGGACTGACTTATACAGGAATTTATATTTTGTGAGATGTCTTCCCAGGCTGCAAGTTTGTGCCTTGCAGAAGTGAGAGGCAAGAGTCCGAGTTTCCCCAGTGATGGTAATTTTTGATGAGGGAACTTTTGAAGGCAGAGAGTGCTATTCCATTGTCTTCCAGGAAAGTCACAGGTTTGTCCCTGACTTTTGCAATGACTGTGGGCTCTTGGGAGTCCAATTTGATAGAGCTCTGTCTGTCCTCTCTGTTCAGGCCTAATAGCGTGTAACTCATTTGTTAGGGCTGACAGTCCAAGTTTTCCTCAGTCCAAATGTGGCACACAGAGGGGATGGTTGACAGTCATCTCGTATGGGTGTTAGATGACACCATCTGACCAGGATAGGCATAGCCATGAAGAAGGTTCAAAGGGAGGGCCGCTGGCTGAATACAGACAATGGATAGCTGGAACCAGTTCAATTGGCTGGAAGTAGAAAAGTCAGGAACAGGGAGTGAAGCTGCAGGTGTTGGCAGCATCTGTGGCAGCTGATAAGGTGCCAAGGTGGAATTTTCAGGATGCATGGGCATTTTTTTGAGACACAGGCAGTGGTTTGGTTTCATTTTTAACTCTGCAAAACCCCTTTTTTTCTGTAGTCAGGGGTTGTAAGTTTTGACTAATTCCTATCTCTGACTTTCAGTATATGTGTTCTGTACCCTTAAACCACGGAACAACAGACACAGAGTGCATGGACCACCGAGAGAGACCATGCAGATGCCCACCTGGCTGCGTCCCTTGCTGGGAGTTAGGCATGACTTAGCTAAATAGGATTCCAGGCCTCCATTATGCCCTATGACAATCACCATGGGACCACAGGTGAGGGCCCAATCAGCCACTGTGAGCAGTGTTTCCCAGTGTTGGTGCACAGAGGGAGCAGCCTATTGCTTACACTGTCTGTTGCAATCACTCACACGTTCATTCAGCAGCATTCGGAGGTTCAGCATTCCAACCCCCTTCCTATGAAGGTGGTCCTGACTAACAGGAGTTTATCAGACTCCCTTTTCTGCTCAAGCTGAGCAGGACTGACAGATGGACTAAATGGTTGTCCCCAGGGATCTCACTGGAATCATGCAGGCAGGCAGGCAGACAACTTGCATCCTCCTCCTTTGGGGCCAAATGTGCGCTGCTCAGGCAGGGAGCCAGGAATCCTCCCCAGACCTCCAAAGGGACTGAAGAAGTCTTGAGGGCACATTTTCCTGTCAGGACCTGGAAAGGTTCTTGTTCCATCATCAAGGACTACAACTAGCAAGCAAAGAGGCCAGCACAGTCACTCTTTCCAGCTGATACACCAGATGTTACAGAAAACAGCAACACTGAAAGGATATCCAGGATTTGCGGGCAGATTTATTTATGTTAACAGGCACTCATTGGGATCATTCTCAGAATATCAGGTCTAGGGCTTTTATGGGATAAGCAAGAAGGAAGTTCAGTGGCAGAATGGCATGTCACTTGGGGTTGGTTTATACAATGTGCATCATAGTGACCAGCTATGCATCACAATGATCAACTATTTCTAAGAGACAGAAGCAACCTGGACTGAAATAGGAACTATTTCCTGGACAACTAAGAGGCTGAAGTATAGTGGCTCAGAGAAGTGCATTTTCTGCTGCAGTATGGAAGGGTCTCTTTGCATACTGATTTCATTTTTCTTAAATATATACTTAACAATGGGATTCCAGGATTATAGTGAGAAATCTTCATATACTCTGTAATGACTGTTTAAGGTCTTCACCAAAATTTCTATTTAAAGGAAAGAGGCAATATATAATATGCAGGAAAATAAGTCTTTTTAAATAATTAAACTTATAAGAAAAAATTGAGCTATTTGCCTAAAATGTGTGAAGAGAGAGAGATACTTTTCAATATTGTTAGGAGCAATGTTGATGACAAGGTTGGGGGTACTAACCAGATTCATAAGTGGTGGCACCCGAGGTCAGGAGCCCTCAGACTCCAGCCCTCATAATGATGAAAGACAACGCATGGAGCTGGCGAGCCCCTGGGATGGACATGGATGCTACAGGCCCCTTGTTATGAGGATATCGTAAGACATACATATTGACACCAGCTAGCCCTCCATTTTTCTGGTGGGTAGATACTGAAAGGTATTTCTTTGGCTTTCTTGAAGTTTACAGAACAAAGAGAAGTAAAAGATTCTTTGAAAAAGACAGGAAGGCACTAGACAGATCGAGGAAGGAATTTTGAGATAGCAGAGAGGCTGAACAAGAGACATGAAAGTAACTGGGAAATTAAAAGAACTAACAAGTGAAAACTAACAAGAACAGCCACAATAAATGAGTTGTTTCTCTAAAAAACATATAAATAAATAAATAAAATTTCTTAAGAAGAAAGCAGGGCTTTGCCTCTATAGGGAATCAGAAGATCTGTGAATTCAGAAAGATCCAAAACATAGATAGGAAAACAACTGCATCATTATTTTCACTAACCTCTTACGGAAACCAAACATTTCCTTTAATTATAAATGCAGCACTAACCATAGTGGTATTAGCAGTTCTTGTGCTTGTTCCATGATGTTAAAAAATCTCATATATTTTCATATCCCATTACTAACTACTATAAATAGCCTTTTCCTTATCACTATTTTAAAATTATGGTGGTTATTAAACCTGTGCTAATGTTATTTAGTATACTAAAAGAAAGGCACATACATATTACTTTATTACAAATAAGCTTTAAATTATTTTGATAGATGTATATCAATATAATTGGCTACCATTTTAATCTTATGTACATTATTTGGTACATTTAAGAATATTTTTTGATTTGGGTATGAAGTCCATGCATGTAATCTCAGCTGCTTGGGAGGAGGCAGGAGGATTTTAAACTGGAGATAAATCAGGGCAACTCAATGAGACCCTGTCAAAAGAAAAAATAGGGAGTTGTAGCTCAATGGCAGATGCTTCTCTAGCATGCACAAGGCCCTGGGTTCAATTTTCAGCGCTGGCAAAAAAATGAAAAGATAGGGAAGGGAAGGGCAGGAGAGAGGAAGAGAGAAGAGGGGAGGGGAAAAAAGAGAGCAAGAAACAGGAGTGGATCAAAGGGGAAGGAGAGGAGGGGGAGGGAAAGAAAGAAGGGAAAAGGAAGGAAAGAAGGGAGGGAGAGAGGGAGGAAAGAAGAGAGCATTATTCTAAAATGAGGTTCATAGACTGGCAGAGGGGTCCCTAATGCAAGTGAAGTTTAAGGATCCTGCCTTCAAGCCACATCCCAAAGAGCTTTATATCTGTTTACAGGGACAGCAAGCTGCAATGGCTAAGTGGGAGGTAAACACAACTGCTCACAGTGTCATGTCTTGAGATCAGGCTGTGTATAGGAAACACCACCAGAGAGAGCTGCTGGCTACACTCTGGGTCCTAGTGGGCTTTCCTGGATTTACAAATGGATCAGCCTTAACCTAAGCAGGCCACACCTTGCCTTCTAAACAGAGACTTTAGTCCCAAAAAGTAGAATTCCAAAGCCTCTCTTCCACTCCTGAGATATACAAAGAGAACTAATGGCAACTTTATCCTCAGTTTATATCAAAAAATAAGTCAAAGTCAGAAAACCTGAGCCTTCAAAAATAACCCAGTGTAACCAGCAGCATGAATAACTACTAAAACATAGTAATACTGTAGTGATTTTATTTTATTATTTCGAGACAGGAGCTTGCTATATAGTTCAGGTTGGCCTTGATCTCACAACAATCTTCCTGCCTTATCCTCCCTAGTGCTGTGATTACAACCATGTGCCACCTGGTTTACTATAGTGATTTTATTCCCACCATTTTCCCCTTTGAGGAGACAAGGAAAATGTCATTTTTAGAGGAGGAAAGACAAGGAGAAGCCTTTTTTCTTAAGAGGCTGAGGAAAAATGAACTTGAAAGTCAGACCAGGCACTTAGCACCAAGGTGCAGGAAGTCTGACAAACATTTCCAAGTCCCAGTCCTTTTGTTGATGACGTATGACCTGACCAACCACAAAGATAAAAATGTCTACCAGCACTGGATTCTTTCTTTCCTTCATAACAAAACACAGGAACTCTTTTTTTCTTTTTTTATGTGTTTTAGTACTACAGATCAGGACTTAGTGATCCTCCTGTTTTCAACCTCCCAAGTGTTGGGATTACAGGCACACACCACCATACCAAGTGTCAATCGCCGGCTCAGCATGCCCCTGGGTGGGGCACGCCAGTGATTAAACCCTGGTCCCTGTGTCTGCCTAAGCAGGCACTTTAATCCATTGAGCTATCTGGACAGCCCAACACAACAATTCTTCACCCAAGAAGACAGTGAGAAATGTCCTCTTCAGAGAAAATTCTTATAGAACTCATAAACTTGTGTGCTTGTTAGGAGTAAAGCCAGTCTTTCTCCTCTTGCTGCCTTTCATCAAACCTCAAATTCTCTAGTAGGGCTCCTGCCACTCTCTTCTGCCAGTTTTCATGTCCAGAGTCAGTTAGACTTTGGCAAGTGCCTCAGTATTTGCTACCACACAAAGTCTGACTTTGACCATGGTCCTGGCCTGGGGTTCACAATCCTTCAACCCTGCCTGGAGGGAGGGAGAGCCTCAGATTTCTGGCACTTTCCAGCAGAGCAGTTAAGCAAGCCAAATGCTCCCCAGTTGAAGACACCAACATTTTGCTACCTTTTTATCTCTATCGGCAAATAATGTTTTAAATGAGCCATTATACACTCAGTTTTCTTAGCATCCTTTCAAAGTATGAATTCATGGTAAATATTTGAAAGGCCCTTTGACTTATTTTTGTTTTTCTCTTTCCATTTAAATGAGAATTATTTCCCAGATGCTGGTTACTTCTTCCAGTAGAAAGTACTTAGTGCTTTCCAAGGTGGTTTTTGTCCTGAGTTTCTGATGAGTGCTGTCGGTCTCGGCTCAGTTGTTCCTAACTTGGTCACAGGCTTCCACATGAATCTCCTTTTGACCCTCTTAATACTGATGGGCTCATTTTTCTTTATTTCTTGGGAAGTATCTTGGTTTGATTGAGTTTTGATACTTTCCAAAGAAGATCTGTGGCCTCTTTGACTCTTTTTGGGATTGGCCCTTGATCTGCTGTTTTGTGATCTTCAGGTTTCCCCTCCACCTGGAAATAAAGACTTGTTATCCTGTGGACTCCAGCCTCTCTGTGAAACAGGTACTGGGTCTATTTATTTAGCGCTGGGAGACATCTCTATTTTCTTTGGAAACCTATAATTTTGTTTTTCCTTTGCCCTAGAAGAGACCATGTTGCTGGAATGAATAGAAATTATGTCAGGTCTTGTGGTTTCTTTCTTTTGTTTAATTTTCTTTCTTTCTTCCTTTCTTTGGGACTTTAACTTGGGACCTTGCGCATGCCAGGCAGGTGTTGTGCAGCTCTATCCCTGGTCCCGTGGCTTCTTCTTGTCACTGCCTCATTTTGTTGTTATTCCCTTTGTTTCTCTCTCTTTAAATAAAAGCATCGAGACTTAGTTTACAGTTTACACAATTAGAAAACACAACACAAGGCTCTAAGTATGTCTACAGGACTGCACAGCCATCACCACCATGAATTTTAGAACAATTTCATCACTTCAAAAAGAACTCCACACCCACTAGCAGTTGCTTCCTATTTCTTCTCAATCTATCCTCTCCCACTCCCCAGGTAAACAACAATCTACTTGTCTCCATTGTTCTGCCTATTTCAAACATTTCATATAAATAGGGTCGCACAACATGTGTCTGAACTCTATGAGATCATTATCACCATTGCTCATGTAATTCTTTTATTAAATAGGTC
Organism: Octomys mimax; assembly: GCA_002564305.1. Classification (NCBI taxonomy): domain Eukaryota; kingdom Metazoa; phylum Chordata; class Mammalia; order Rodentia; family Octodontidae; genus Octomys; species Octomys mimax. The sequence goes on along the minus strand of NDGM011132183.1, from coordinate 6,680 downwards.
TTTATTAAACAGGTACCTAGAGGTGTTTAGATTATTAATTAGCCACCATCACAAATAAGTCCCAACATTTCCATGGCGCAACATATGCAAAGTTTATTTCTGTCTCACAAAACTGTCCATGGGGTGTTGCTAGCTAGCATACAGCTTCCCCCAGGTGGGAACTCAGGGCCTCAACACATTCGCTTCTAAAAACCCTGGTCCAGGCATTTCCATTGGTGAGAATGAGTCACCAAGCTCCACCCAGTATTAGTGGGGCTGGAAAATATTGTCTTGGAACAAGAGGCTTCTTCCAGAGGCAACTTCATGGCCTACTAGAGGAAGCACAAATTGTTGATGGTCAGCCAGCTGCTGCCAACAGGAGCTCATAAAGAGCTGTGTGTTGGCAGCTGAAGGGCATAGGCAGTGTGGTGAGCCTATGCACATGTGCCACAGTGGGCTGTTTGTATCAGTGAAAGTTCTAAACTCTTCACCAACACTGATGTAGGGATAAAGGGGCCATGGCCAGGACCCCAACAAGGCCAAGAAGGAAGATTGTTGTCTCTCCTTCCTACTTCCTCTTCTTGGAAAGGAGGTATCCCCATGTTTAAAAACTGAACTAGGAGTAGGAATTGTTAAACATGGGAAGAAGTGGACTTGTGACCTCAGGATCACTTGTCCCAAGTAGTCCATTTCTGCCCCCCTTACCATGAACAGTGCCCCCTCAGAAGTGCCCAGCCATATATGTTTGTATGCTTGGAAGTTATCTAAATGATCTATAATAGACCTCTACCTTTTCTGGGTAGGACTGTCAACCAAGGCTCCCTCTGTCTCTGGCCACAAGGTGGACACTTGACCCACAGTAGGCCAGATTGGCCCTTTTCCATGAATTTGAACCTAAAGCGATTTGTTACAAAAATAGGCACACCCAAGAACAGGGCCCTAGGAGATGATACTGACTGTCCCTTTCTGTCCCCCACATTTTAAAATGATGCCAGATGCAGTGTTTCAGGAACCTATGCTGTTGTTTTGATTTGGTGGGTTACCCTATGTTATGGCTTATGTCTAAATGTCCCTTCAAAGCCTCATACAGTGACAGGGGGTCTTCTCAGAGGAGGTTAGAACTAGTGTATGGTACTGAAATCAAGGGTATATGATTACTAAATCAGTCCACTGATTGGCTTGGCATAATTCTGGCTAGGATTAAGGGTGTGAGTAACACACACACATACACACACACACACACACACACCCAGAGTAGGTAGCTGCATAAAATATATGAGACAGAAGAGGGCTAATATGCTCTCACCTGCCTGCTTGCCATAGACTATTTCTAGTCTGTGATGCCTCTCTGCCTTGCTACTCCATCTTAGAATCAGCCAACTATGGGCTGAAAGCTCTACAAGTTGTGAGCCAAATAAACTTTTCCTCCTTTAACTTTGGGTGTCAGATATTTAACTCATCAACGAGAAAAGCAACTAAGATGCCCCAGTTCTTAAAATAAAGCTCTGCTTAATTAAGTCAGAGTTGGCCCCTTGTCACTTGTCATGAGGAGTCCTCACCATATCATGCTCCTGACCTTATGCAGTCCAGTTCCATGGATTCTACACCCTGTACAGTTCTGTCTTCTTCCTCATATAACTCCATTTCTATAGTTCAGGTTCTTACTATTGTTTGCCTGAACTTTGCAAGACCCCTTAACCACTACCTCCCAGTCCCCATGGAAACTTTGCTAAAATGCAAATACAGGTTTTAGAAATTACAATACCAACACTGGTGCAGTGAAATTATGCACACATACATTACTGGTGGAGTTATAATTTTTACAACCTTTTTCAAAGGCAATTTGGCCATATGTATCAAGTGCCATTAAAAAATACAGCTTTTGACCCAATCTGTTCACTTGCAAGAAATTTTTTCCTAAAGAAATCATTAAACATACATATAGAGATTTACATTTGAAAATGTTTCGTGAAGCATTCATTCATTCATTCAATAAATATTGAATGGCTGTGTAATAGGCGCTACTACTATTAGTCATGATAACAAAATATGGAGAATAAAAGAACCATCCAGTTTGAGGGAATTTTGATTAAATAAACATAGTTAAGGTTATATGATATGATTCTGTGTACTCATTAAGCATCCTTAGGGGAATATTTAATGGCATGAGAAAAGTCATATTAAGGGAAAAATGCCAGTTTCAGAAAGTATAATCTCAATTTTAAAGGGAAAACTACATGGCAAAATATTAACAGTGGCTAACTCTAGGAAATGAGAGCAAATGACTTTTAGGTTTCTGCCTTTGTTTCTGTATATTCTCATTTTTTAACACCAAATATGAAAATTATTTTTAAATGACTTAAAAAATAGCAAGCACATATTCTCATGGCTCTCTGCTACATAAGACCTATCCAGGATTCTTCCGTATTTGAAGGTTGAAGCATGAGGTGTCTCAGGACCAACCCCTTCTGGCATCCCCATGGCTGTCCAGTTTTAGCTCCCCAAGGGGCCACATGCAATTGCATTTCGCTCTTCTCCTGCCTTGAAGCCACAGTCTATGTCCTGGCCCCTTTTGTGTGGCTTCCCCTCTCTGTCTGTGTACATGTAACAGATACTCCAGTGCCAGGCTCTGTTCTAGGTATTAAGGTTCCAATAGTTAACATCATAGTCAAAGTCTCTGAAAAAAAAAACAAAAAAAAACTATCTTACCTCACGAGTTTTTAGTCCAGCAAAGGAAGATAAACTATGAACACACACGAGTTCTTAGTCCAGCAAAGGAAGATAAACTATGAACACACACACACACACACACACACAAAGGCAGATATGTGCTATTAGTTTCCTATTTTTATATAAAAATCACTGCAAACTCAATGGCTTAACACCATTATCACCCATTTATTCTCTTACATTTCTGGAGGTCAGAAGTTCAAAATGATGGATCCCTGGTACCACCTACCGTGCTAGCCTGCCCCCTAGTGTGCTGAGCTGGCTACAGAGACCGTGCGTGGTAGTGCATGCCTGTAATCCCAGTGCTGGGGAGGCTGAAAACAGCAGGATCACTACAAGTCTGAGCTGTGTAGTGACACTGTGTACCACATTTGAATAATAATAATAATAATAATAATAATAATAATGAAAAGTTCAAAGTGAGTCTAGCAGGTTAGGCTTTGTCAGCTTCTAGTGGCTACTCACGACTTTCTCCCATCCTTGAAACCAGCTACATATCACCTTCTCCTCTTTGTGACCTTCTGCCTCTCTCTGTTACAGACTAGTGTGATCATGTCAGGCCACCTGGCTAATCCAGGTTGATCATCTCAAAATCTCAAGGTCTTTAGCCTGATAATATCTGGAAAGTCCATTTTGCTTTATAATGTAACATATTCACAGGCTGCCAAGAGGGGAACACAGACATTTGATGGCCGGGATCCAGACTACCACATGTGGGATGCCATATGCATTATGTGCTGAGGCTGAAGGGAGCCAGTTTGCCCTTCATGTGAGGGAGTCATGGAATCCTCACTAATAAGGGGACCTTCAAATGCAAATTGTACCATCCTTGGCATTCATGGACTGTTTTAGCAAAAATATTCATTTCTCAAGAGCTAGTTCGAGACTGGGCGTGGTGGCACACATCTGTAATCCCAGCTCTTGGGAGGCTGTAAACAGGCAGATCACTATGAGTCGGATCTTTAGTGAGATCCTAAACACTCTGTAGACCCTTCCCTAAAATACAAAAAAAAAAAAAAAAAGTCAAGAGCTAGTTCGAGTTTCCCTTCTTCAGAAAACCCTGCTTCATACTTAAGTGTGCTGAGGTAACACGGCCATGACAAGGTCTCCATATACCGCTACCATCGTGTGCATGGGTCTTGTTTACATGTGGATTTTCTCTACAGTTCATGAATTCTTCAAAAAAATAGCAGTGGAGGAGCCTGCTGGTTAGCTCAGCTGTTTGAGCACCTGCTTATACAAATACAGTCAGG
>NDGM011132177.1:0-11341 GCA_002564305.1 Octomys mimax | reverse complement strand
TTAAGAGAAAGTAGCTGCATATCTATCCTATTTTGTATATACAGATACAAAATGGTCCTTCATATGTATCCCCTTTTTTGTTCAGTTTTGTTAGAGAAGGGTATTACATTGCCATTTAAATATTGTAGGTGCATGAATTCAGCAAAATAATTCAATACAGTGCAGTAGTCTATAATAGTAGTGGGTTATCCATAAGATTGGCAATGTCAGAAGTGGTTGACTTGAGCCCTTTACAGCTCAGCATATTAACATGGCTTTACTTTTCATATCTCATTATTATACTTTTCTGCTGCATGATTAACACCAAGATAAAGCAAGACTTATTTAATAAAAAATGTAACTTTTAAAAAATAGAATTTTGTGACAAAATATTTTATGCTATAACACTTTAATAGAAAAGAATGTCACCAGCTCCCCTACCCAGCAAAAAAGAATGTTTTCCTTAGGCAGTCTAGTTAAGATTATTCTTTAAGGAATATTCTAGGGACATGTGTAGGTTTTTTCTTTAATAGGTCAAGAAAATTTATGAGATACACAAACAGTGAGAATGACAACAAAGACAAAATGATGAAATGAAAATTAACGATGACATAAAGTTTAAATTTTCAGAGAACTAAAATAAGTGGTTATTTAAAATGTGATTGGAATATAAAAATACATTGGAGAAGATAGCTAAATGAATCAATGAAAATATCAAAAGAGAGATAGAACTAGAAAATATTGTCCCACTCAACCCAGCTCATCCCCTTTTTCCAAAAGAACTGAAAACATCATACCACAGTGATATAGGCGCACGCATGTTTATAGCAGCCCAATTTGTCATAGCTAATTGGAAACAACCCAATGTCCATCACCTCAAGGTTGAATAAAAAAGATGTAGTGTTTTTATAGAATGTAGTAATATTATTCAATTATAAAGAAATACAAACTTGAGACCTTTATAGATAAATGGATGCAATTAGAGACTATACACATCAGGGAAATAAATCAGACCCCCATGTAAATGTTATATCATCTCCCTAGTGTAAGAGCTTGAAAGAATAAATAAAATCTGAAATGTATGATAGAGTAAGATGGGAAGAAACTGAATATAAGGAATATACAATTAAGATGAGGGAAAGGACAAAAGATAGGAAGGGGGAAATATCATGCAAATATATATACAGAATAGCTGAGATGATTTTATTACTAATTTCTACTGTTTTTTGAAAATAGCAGTTAATGTTTAAAATTTTCACTTTGACAATCTATATGCTAATATCTGTAATCTAAGCAACTACGTCTAGGACAGAAATGTGCAATACAAATGCCACAGTTGAATATCTCTCACCTTGTTCTTCTAAATGTGTACCGTTTCTAATGTTTTATCAATTATTATTATACTCTCTCTAAAATAAATTAAAAAATGGGGTGAGAAGAATGTGTCCTTACCTGGAGAATGTTCATTGTGTCAACTTGAGAAATTTAAAAGTTCAGCTAAGTGATTCAGCAGCCAACCAGGACTCTTTGTAAACATCCTCAGCTTGTGGTGGAGGAGGGCAAGGAGACGGTATGGGGGGGTGGGAGAGGCTTGGTCTCCATCCTTCACTCTTCTTGTATTGCTGTCTTCTGGAGCCTTGGACTGTTCCCCCGTGCCATGTCACCGTGTCTTGGAGCCAGCTGATTAGGGACTCAACCTTCCACAAACTAAACTAAATAAACCTTTTTTCCCTTAATTCTGGTGGCTGGCATTTTGTCTCAGCAATGAGAAGAAAGCAACACAGACAAGCTGGTCTGAGCAGGTACCCATTTGGTTAGGATACAATGTGTTCTCTAAACCAATGACTGCTAAGTAATGGTCATTCTCCAACAAGTATAATGCATGGAATTAGGCAGCAAGGGGGAAAAGGATGAATGAGCCAGAGTGCCATTATTTTTATGTACCACTTCGTGATTTGTGCTTCCAGTTCCTGGAAATGTGGGCTCCACAGATATACAGGCTCTGCTTTCCAGCACAGAGATTGTCTTTTCTTGAAATTTATGGCTGCTGTGGAATACCCATGCAAGGAAATCATCAGGAAAAGCAAAAAGTTCATTACAGGTTGCATAAACCAAGAGTGTGTATTGCTCTTCCTGTTTTCATGTTGAAATCCTAACCCTGAAGGTGATGCAGTAACTATTGAGAGACAATTAGATCACATGTTGTCTTTCCACATAGAAATAGTGCCCTTGTAAGTAGGCCCTAGTAGCCTTCTACCACCTGGGGACAGCCTAAAGGCATCACCTAGGAATAAGAAAGTAGCCCCAAGTAGGCACCAAGCCTGCATCGCTGCCTTTATCATGGATTTCCCAGAATCTAAGACTACAAGAATTAAGTGTTATCCTTTGCAAACTATTTAGTCTATGATATTTGTTGTTGTGAGGCCCCAATGAAGATGGCATAGGTAATGCTGATAATCAAGGGAAACATAGTCTGTTGTCAATGGGACCAGGATGGAATATACAACATTGATGTGCTCGATTGGATCATATCTTAGTAATACTTTGTCCAATATTGTCAGAAAGAGATCAAATATAGAAGTTCCAGCCTTCCTGAGAAGTAACAAGTAGATATTTTCCTGCCAAGGATAAGGGTTCCATAAATTGCATGGGATTCTGGAAGAATGTGACTATCACATGGAGACCAGTTTTAATGACAGAAATGGGACTTCTCACTAAGTTACCTTGCTCTTGTTTACCCAGGAAAAGGTAGCCCAGCATCAGAATGCGCAGCTCCCCAGTGAGATCTCATTTTTTCTTTTAAATTCATTTTAAAGGGAATAGAAAAGCAATATATAAGACATCAGACATGATACACACTTTAAAAAGAAGCTGATAGGTATTCAGCTGTGGTTTTTATATTTCACTTTGCTATCTTCAATGTAATTGCTCAGATTACAGATATTAACATAAAAAATTGGTTAAAGTAAAAATGTTAAGCATTAATTGCTACTTTCAGAACGCTGATAAAAATTAGTATTACAATCATCTTAGGTATTCTGAGTATATATATATATATATAATTATATATATATTAAATTATATCAAATATATATATATAAATTAAATTAAATTAAAATTAAATTAAATAAAATAAATTAAATTAAATTAATAAATTAAATTAAATTAAATATATATAATTATATATTATTTAATTTAATTAAATAATTAATTAAATTAAATTAAATATATTATTAAATTAAATTAAATTAAATTAATTAATTAAATATATATATATATATATATATATATATATATATAATTATATATATATATAATTTCAACCCAGATATTCCCTTCTGGGTATTTTTCCAGAAGAACTGAAAACATCATATCACAGCAATATGTGGGCACCTATGTTTACAACAACACATTTTATTTTTTTGGTACCGGGGGAATGAACTCAGGACCTTGTGCTTGCCAGGCAAGCACTTATTCTACTGAACTATCTCCCTGGCCCTTCAACACAATTTGTAATAGCAAAGTGTTGGAAGCAACCTAAATGCTCATCAACTAAGCAATGGATCTCTATTTATTTTAGGAAATGGGTGGATGGATCTACGCACTACCCCACTTAGAGAAAGCCCTCCTCTGCACAGGTGTGAGAGCGGTGCTCCTAACAGCTCAGTGCTGAGTTCTTCCTCATAAATCCAACTGCCCTTGGCCAAAGGGAGCCACCTTTCTCAGCTCCAGCTCTCCATTTCTTATGAGGTGGGGTGCTTGAGGAGGGTCAATTTGCTTCACCCCTCAGGGTCACAGCCCATCTCTGTCTCCTGAGGAATCAAGTGAGGTCGCTGTTAGCATGCCATCTTGCCTTTATATCTTCTTTCCCAGTCTTTCTTTTTTCCCTTCACAGATATTGTAAAACACCAATCAAAACCCCTCAATCAGTCACTTGCATATGAATCTCAGTCTCTTTAGAAAGCGTAACCTACGTAAAACTCTTCAAGAAAGAAACACTTCCTTTGGGAACACCTTTCACTTTTGGTCAGAAGAAATAAAATGAAGTTGAATGTAAATAGAATAGATCATGTAAAAACTTAATTAACAGAGCAATTGACTTTATATAAATATTAGATATTTTAAGCACTGGATAAAACAAGCATAGTTTAAGCATTTAGTTAATAATAATTTTCCTAATATAAAAATTGTTTGAAGTATTTTATGGAAAAACTGTAATCCATAAAGCACAATGTATGGAGCTCAAGGCCAGCCTGAACTGCGTAGAGACCTTGTCTCAAAAAGACAAAATAAATAATTAAATAAAGTAATAAAGTAATGTATATTTAATTTCAAAAGTTCTATAAAGAACTTTCACTGATGATTTATTTTTCTGTCCATAAATATCTGAAGATTTGACAGAGGTTTACCAGATTCATTACCATGTACCCTGAGCTTCAGGCCAAGTATTGGTAAATATTTAGTGATGTGATAGTGATGAGGAGGAAGATGTGCAATTAAATTTTGTCTCCCTTCAACTTTTTATCTCTTTGTACTATTGACCCTGCATAAATGAGGCTTTCCCTCTCAGACTTCATAGTGCAGAAGTAGGAATATGTCCTGATGCTAGAGGACATTAGTTCATTGAAAAACACACAGAAAATGCCTACACCACTGTAAGAATCTTTAGAAGGAGAGGCAAATTTCTTTTACACAATCACACAGGCAAAAGCAATATTCTAATTCATACATAGGGATTAATTTGTTGTTTTGGTTTTTTTTGTGGTAGCAGAGATTGAACTCAGGACCTTGTGCTTGCCAGGCAAGCGCTTATTCCACTGTGCTATCTCCCTGCCCCATGGCTTACATTTTCTATAGTACACTAAAGGAATGAGTCAGAAAAGCATAGAAAATGGAGCACTTGTTCTGTTAGGCAACTATGGAAAGTGAGAAATTGCTCAAGATAAACATATACAGTACACAAGCGAATGACTCAAGGTAAATATATGCAGTACACAAAAATGGCAAATGAGTATAGAAGGCTGATTAAATGGAAGGCAATAGGAACAAGTTATAAAACAGAACAAATGAGCCAAATTTCTTGACTAAAAAGTAGCACTTTTATGAGCATGCACTATAATTAACACATTAAAATATGGTCAGAATTTAAGAACTTTACCTAGGCATATCCACTTATTTTATAATTTACTGATTCACATTAATGCTAATCAATTCAGAGGATTTTACTTCAATCAATTTAATTGGCCCTTTCCTAATATAATGCAGAAAATAACTCATTATTTAGTGTACCATTTAGTTAATAGCTTCTGTTATGGTCAGAACAAATATTGCTTGGTCCCATTTGTGTGACATATTAGAAGCAGTCAAAATGATAGAAGAGCAGAAAGAAATATCAGTTATCAGCAGGTGAAGACAAAGATAAGTTTTTGCCAACAGTATAAAATTTCAGTTATGCAGGATGAGGAGACTCTAGAAAATTGTGTAATATAGTATCCACGGTCAAGAATATGGTATGAGAAAGGTTAGAAAGCTCAGTGGATTAAAGCACTTGCTTAAGCAGGAAAAGGGACCTGGCTTCATTGCCTAGTGTCACAGGTCAGCCCTGCCCCTGGGGTGTACTGAGATGTGACTCAGTGACTGAGATGGTGTGGTGGTGTGTACCTGTAATCCCAGGGCTTGTGAGGCTGAAACTAGGAGGGTCACTATGACATTGAGCTGTGTAGTGAGATCCTGTAGATCTTGTACTAAATACATTTTAAAAAAGAATATGATATGTGGGACAGTGAGAAAGCTCAGTGGACTAAGTGCTTGCTTAGCTGGCCCCACTCCCGGGTGCACTGAGCTGGCCACTGAGACTGGGCATGGTGGCACGTACCTGTATTATCATCACTGGGGGGGCTAAAATCAGGAAGATCACTACAAGTCTGAGCTGTGTAGTGAGGCCCTGTACCAAATAGATAAAAAAAATAAAAATAACATTTTATGGTACACTTTTAATATGCTACAAAAATTAATTTAATGTTAGGTATTTTTATCATAAGCATAATAAATGCATACAAAATTCAAGGAAAATTTTCCAGATGATAGATGTACTCTTCTTCTTGACTGTAGCAATGGTATATATATGTGATGGTGTTTGATAAAACAATTACATCTCCAGAAACTAAAAGCAAGCTTTAATTAACCATACATAAAGTAATATCTCTGTTTCATAGGGCTACTATGAGGATTAAATGTACCTGTACAATGTTATTGATTTTTAATGACCTTAACTAGCGTGCTTGCGAAATTATTGGTCTAGAACATTCTGAACCAGTGTACAGTATCTCCACATGTCACAGAAGTATGTGTTACAGTGGTTTAAACTTTAAACCCTCCACATTTCACTTCCCAATTTATTCATCTGAGAGTTGAGGTGACTAGAATTAATTTTATGGCTTATTTCACACAAGGAAAAATGAGGGCAACTCTGTCTTTCTATTATACAGAATTGCTCATTTTATTTCCACCTCATGGTCTTGTTTCATCCTACGTGTGTACCACGATCTTCATATAGTGCTGAGGTAAAAGTATAGGTCAAGGGCACTGAAACGATAACCACCATGTTTGTTGAGGGCAGAGCAAGATGGCTGTCTACCAGAAGGCAGGAACAGCCACTTTATGCTCAAAACAAGACCTCGACAATACCTCAGGGACAGGACTCTAACTGGAGCGGCTGAGGTGCTGGAGTGTACCCTGAGTGTGGGGAGCCGTCGTAGGGCACAAGTATCAGGTTGGCTGCTAGGAAAGGAAAAGATGGCATCCACCTCTGGCTCAGGCTCCTTGGTTGAGGACAGCCTGGAGTCAAGTGTGGTGTTTCCTGGAGGGGGAGGCACCCAGGGCCTGCCTTGAAGTCATGAGTGGTTTCCTTCTAAAACATTTCCTTCAGAAGAATGCTGCAGCACTCACTGAGCCAAAGGGAGGACCATGAACTGTACACAGTCACACGGTACCAAAACAGGAGTGCGCACTGTTCTCCCTGTGGTGACCCCGGCTGCATCTGTCCCTTGCAGCACCAGGAACACAGCCATTTCCGGAGTGTGCTTTGCCCTGTGGGACCCTGAACATTGGATGTCCTCATCCTTTAGGTTGCTTGCCATTGCACACAGCTTGTAGAAGTGGCGGCAATGCCCTGTCCTTGTTCCATCAAGCTGGACCGAGCAGTACAGCCGTGTTCCCTGCATGCAAGGGACTTGGGGCCCATGCTGACAGCTAAGGAGGAGCCTCATGCGTGCACGGTATTAGGAGCTTGCAGTCACAGGGGGAGGTAGCTTTCCGCCAGGTGAGGTAGCTGCACAGATGAAGAATTTGCAGGCATCACTGATGCTGCTGCAGATGTGAACAAGTGCACAGAGATTCTACTACTGCACGTTCCTCCAGCCAAGTCAACATGTCATATGGAAACAAACTCTTGAGTTACATCAACAAATAAGAATATCCTCCTATGAAAGCCGCTCCACAAACTCCGAAGAGATGACTGATTCTGTAGCTGCACAGAAAATAACAGAGGGAACCAGCGTGTATGAATCAGCAGGAAACACGGACAACTAAACAATCCTGATAATTGTGTAGTAGGAATAGGTCCTGTCAAATGACAAGAAATAATAAATATTGATGAGGTTCTATTCTTACAGTTTGTTAGTGAGAATATAAAATAATACAGTTATTAGGAAAACAAAATATAATTCTTTCTAAATATCTAAAATAGAAAAATCAAATGATCCAGCAATTCCTTTTTGGATATATATCCAGTGGCATTTCAATCAGTATGTTGAGGAGGTATCTTTGCTTTCATCTACGCTGAAGAAGTACTCAGGATAGCCGTGACAAAAGTTAATTAAAGGTGGATCAACAAATGCATAGAGGAAGAAAATGTTGTACACATATATAGTGGAATGCACTCATTCATTAATCAAAAAGAAAAATAAATGAAATCCTGCCTTCAGCAATATGGGGGAGCCTGGGAAACCTTATGTAATGAAATAAAACTGGGACAGAAAGACAAATACCTGGTGATCTCACTCATTTGTGGAATGGAAAAAGCTGACATTCAGGAGGGGAAGAAAAATGGTTTCTACCACGAACCAGGCAAGGTTGGGATGTGAGTGGAGGGAGGTTGGGGAATAAGCAAATTTATAAATAGTCAGAGAAATTCCCCATATCTGTTTGTACAGAAGGGTGTTCATAATTCAGAAAATTGCAGTCTATATTTCCAACTAGGTAGAAGACAGAATTGTGACCCAGCTCACCACAATCATAAATGTTTGAGGTCATAGATATACTACTGACTCAAATTTGATAATCACATATCATATCCATGTATAATCTGTCACTCAATATATGCCACACACATGTATAATTATGTCAGTTTAAAATAAAAGTGTGTCATGGGAGGGTGAGATAGCTCAGTGGACTAAGTACCTATTTTGGGAAGCACAGGGACAAGGGTTCAATCCCTGATCCCACATGCCATGCTGGCCCCACTCCTGGGGTGTGTTGAGCCTGTGACCACATCTGGGCATGGTAATACCAGAGCTGGGGAGGCTGAATACAGGAGGATCACTATGAGTCCAAGTTATGTAGTGAGACTCTGTAACAAATATGTAAATGGAAAAAAATAATATGTCATATACTAATAGGCTTACAGAAGAAAAATGATTTTGTGAAAAGAGTTTAATTTCATTCTGTGTATATTTGTATATGAAAATAAATAATATATTTCATTATACTGATCATTTGAATGAAGGACAGTTTCACTTCAATATAGAAAAGAGACCTCAGTCAGCACTAAGAACATCACCAGTATAAAATCAGAAAATGCTACTGAGTAATGCTGAGTAATGCTCATTCTTTTATCAGTATGACCTTCTCTCCTGTAACTGTCCAGAATTCTCCAAGATCCAGCAGGAAGAGTGGTGTATTATGTATCAAACTGTGTGAACTTTATTGTAACCACTGAAGTCAAATAAAGCAAAATGTAGCAAATCAACTTACATATTTTGAGGCTTACTAGATTTTAACTTTCTATGGATTAAACTAATCAGAAATTAGTACTTCTTGAGGGCTGCTTGTCTTCACCTGAAGTGAAGTTTCTGGAGTAACAGAGAGGAGACAAAAATGTCCATTCTCACTTCTCCCAGAGGAAAGGTAGAAATGATTCACTGCCAATAAACAGAATCATAGGATATTTATTATATCCAAAAACTCATTAGAAAATTTACCCAGAAGCTATTTGGGAAGTTTAATATCATCTATCTTCTCAAGCAGCATGGAGGATGGGCATGAATCTTCCTATCATCCAGACCAGGCACTACGCCAATTCAGTCAGTGGACTAATACAGTAATAACACACCCTCAGTCTTAGCACCACACCCATGATCCCAGAACCACACACATTGGATCCAGCCACCTCTGCTAAGCTCCACCTATGACTTCATGAGGCTTTGGGAAAGACATCTAGGTGCAGACACTATATTACACGAATACACAACCTGATGTTGAACCTCAAGCTTCTAGAGAAAGAAGAGCAAGTCAAGTCCAAAGCTTCTATGGAGAAGGAAATTAGAAAGATCAGAGCAGCAATTAATGCAGCAGAAACTAAGGAAACAATATAAAGAATCAGTGAATAGAAGAGTTGATTTTTTAACAGATTAAATAAAATTGACAAACCCTTAGCCAATATTATTGTAAAAAAGGAAAGACTCAAGTCCACGCTATTGAAGAGCATCACAGTCCCTGAATTAAAATTGTACTATAAAGCTACAGGGATAAATATAGCATGAGGCAGATTAGAAGATACAGAAGTAACTCCAGACATAATTAGCCACCTTATCTTTGACAAAGGTACCAAACATCTTTACTATATGAAAAATAGCCTTTTTAATAAATAGTGCTGGAAAAACTGGCTCTCTAAATGCTAACAACTAAAACTAGATCCATGTCTTTTACTGTCCACTAAACTAAAAGTGAAATGGCTCAGAAATTTAAATATTAAAACAGAAACACTAAATCTGCTGAAGATAGAGCAAGTAGAACTCTTGAAGACATCAGTATAAGTAAAGACTTCCTGAATGAAACCCAATTGCACAGGAACTGTCACAAGGAATCAACAACCTGGATCTCATCAGATTAAAAAGCTTTGGCACAGCAAGAGAAACCACCAACAGAGTGACGAGATAATCCATAGTGTGCGAAAAAATTTTTTCCATGTGTTCCTCAGACAAAGAACTAGTATCTAGAATATATAAAGTACTCAAAAACTCAGATGCTCCAAATTCAAAGGTCTAATCCGAAAATGGGCATCTGAAATAAATAGATGCCTCTTAGATGAACAAGTAGGAACAGCCAATAAATACATGAAAAATGTTCAACGTCACTCGTCATTTGAGAGATGCAAATGAAAAGAGTGCTGACATTCCACCTCCAGAAAGAATGGCTACTATCAAGGAACCAGCGAGTAGCAAATGCTGGTGGGTCTGTTGGGGGAAAGGAGCCCTTCTGCACTGTTGGTGGATGTGCAGACTGGTGCAGTCAGTGTGGTGATCAGTGTAGCAATTTCTAAGAAAAACTGAGACTACAGGTCCCATTCTGTCCAGCTCTTCTTCTTGATATCTTCTTGAAAGATATAAAAGCATGCTATCACAGCAATGTATGCACACTGATGTTTATAGCTGTACAGTTTATAATAGTCAAATCTTGGAAACAGCCTGAATGCCTATTAACCAGTGAATGGATACAAAATATGAATTTTTAATACATTGTAGTATTATTCTGTCATAAAAGAGGATAAATGAGACATTTTTAGGTAAGTGGATGCACCTTGAGACCACACTTTTAAGTGCAATAACTAGACAACCATATTTAAATACCATGTTGTTTTTCTGGAGTGAGAAACCAAAAGTGCAAAAACAAGGACCCAAATATATACTAGATATTTCGAAATGGGAAGAAAATGTTCAAATGATCAGGGAAACAAGGGAGTAGGAGGGGGGAAAAGAAAGAAGGGATAAGGAAAAAAGAATAGAAAAAATGCATATAACGCTTTTATGAATGAGAAGAGGAAGGTCTGAAGGGAGGGGAAGAAAGTGGGAAAAAAGGAATCAAGATATATCATGCATTATGTACCATCTGTAATGTTGTATGTTACTGTGTTTCTGTGTTTTTGATGTTTATTTTTTGCTTTTGTTTTTTAACTCTAAAGTAAAATGAAATTGAATTTAAAAAGTCATATCATGTATAGGTATAAATTCCCTATGATGAATGTGATCTCTCTCTCTCTCTCTCTCTCTCTCTCTCTCTCTCTCTCTATATATATATATATATA
>NDGM011132173.1:0-22708 GCA_002564305.1 Octomys mimax | reverse complement strand
GTAAGGGGAGAAAAAAGGCAGCGGAAAGCAGTTTTGCTTGTTTGCATCTTGTGTTTCTCACACACACCTATATTGACCAATACACTGCCTGTGAATATCTGACATGCGTGAGTATCCACGCCCCACTTTACTGCAGAAATGAGAAGCCCTGCTCCGCCGAGCAGCCTGGGGCAGCACTTAACCTCAGGGCCAGAGTCTGGTCAGCAGCACTGCCCCTTCCAGAGAAATGCTTCAGCTTTAAGGCAGCAGCAGTCCTTGGACAGATTGGACCGGCCCGGCCCTGTGCATTCCCAGGAGGTTCCCCTGGCTAACCTGGGCTGTGCACCCAGCAGCCCCCAACTTGTTGGGAGCAGGAGAGGGCTTGGGGCTCTGATGTTTCATTACAAAAGTCTCAAGCACTGATTTTCAGCCTCATCTCATTGCCCTAACTTGTACCACTGTGCAGCTTAAGCCCATTAGTATCATTTATGAAACCCAATTCCCTCTTAACTCAGCCAGCATCGCATTGTTTATCCAAGACGCTAACCAGCTCAGGGCCCGTGAGTGCAGGAAGGCTTAGCTGTGAGCCATTTTCTCCTTCCGAAGTGGTCGGGTCTGTGGAGAACATCTGAGTTATCGGCTCTGTGTGGCCCCAGGTAGAAGTGAGCGCAGACTTTGCGTGATGAATGAAGGGATGTGGACAGGGGCCCGAGGTTCCTGCTGATTTTGGCGCTAGTGAGACTCAGCAGTGATGGCCCTGAAGGGATGTTTCGCTGAAAGTTAGAGCTGGCGTGCCGCATGCCTCTGCGGAATCACTGAACAGTGGCAACCCCTTGCTTCTAGAATCTCTTCCATTACCTGACGGAAGTGAAGTCTAATGGCGGCGTGCAAATCCCAGAGGTCAAAGGAGATGAAGCCTGGAAGGTCTTCTTTGATGATGCATCCCAGGAAATAGTCGATGAGTTTGCCACGCGGTACGGGGTCGAGTCCATTTATCAGGCCATGACGTAAGTACTGGAGCGTGCCTGCTGGGCCGAGGGTCTCTGGGCAGCGCAGAGGGATCTGTCTCAAAAGAAAAAATGGTTGCTGAAGAATTACACTAACAAATGCAAAAAAGTACCCACCAGTATGGAAGTGATTACATTGTAAGAAGCATTAAGTGCCTGCCTGGCAAGCACGAGGCCCAGAGTTTGATCCCTGGTACCACAAAAAGTAGAATTTTTAAAAAATAAATTGTGGTAAACATAAGATAGACTATTACTCAGCAATCTCAAATGTTCATAAAATAAAAGGTGTTGCAGCTCATTGCATATCAATTACATAAATATAATTAAGATCAGATTGAAAAGAACTTAAGGGAAAGTGCCATATACGCAAAGGTCAATAAAACAGTGGTACTTTGGCCTGCAAACCTACAGTGCTTTGTTTTATCATTTGGAGGAAGATGATGTGCGTGTTTGCATGCAAAAGTGGCCATGGTCGTGTGGCCGGAAGCAGCATCTTGCCACACGTGTCTCTGTGCAAACTGAGCTGAAGCTGAAGCCAACCAAACCCTGGGAGCTGAGCGGTTGTGGTGGTGACTGCTCCGTGTGTAAGGTTGAAGGTGTCTTTCTTAGCCTGCAAAAATAAAAGCTAAAAAGAGAAATGCATTTGTCACCATGCAAAGGAAACTCTGATTAAAAATGCTTGCACCCTACTGAGCAAGAAACTGGCAAGACGCTGGCTAGATGCTGGCTAGATGCTGGCTGCCTTCTTCAACTGCTGTGATGTCTAGACTGGGGGATTCCAGGCCACCTCCTCTGGTCCTTCCCTGGTAAGCAGCAGCTGGAGCCTTAGAAATCCAACTCTCTGCCCCGCCGCAGGTGGAGCCCAGTGATGCTCTACCCCTTCTTAAAGGCCGAGGACACTAGGGACCTGCCTTGGCCACAGTCACACACCAGTGGTACACACACCAGGACCAGACTGAGCCCTCCTTCCTTCTATACTTACAGCAGCACTGCCGCTTCAGCAAAACAAGCATTCCTGTAGCGCTGCTCAGGCAGCACTGCCGAAACCTGGTGCACAGAACTGGCTCCCCGGGGCCTGGCTGCCTGGCCTGGCTCTGTCCTACCCCTCAGCTTGCTGTCGGAGATGTGGTCCAAGCCTGTAAGCGCCTCCGGTCCACGCTTGTGCCTCCTGCAGCGTGCAAGCCACTTATCTGCACAGAGCAGAGCACTTTCCGCTGCACAAAGGAGGAAACCTTGGAGACCACCCAGTTAAGCTGCCTCCCAAGTTGGGGGCCCTGGCAGGCGGCCCTCAGCCCCCACCGCCGCACCCCGCTCTGCCTCACCCAGCAGCGGGGCCCCGGTCCGGGGGACGTGGGCCATGACCTCCCGTGGCAGGGGAGCTGGGGCTCAACGTCTGCTTGGGTCTGTCTGCCAGAGGCCTTACCTCGTGAACGCTAGCGTAACTTCCAATTGCAGTTAAAGCTTGAGGACGATCAGCACAGAAGGCACATGAGCTGTTCCATCCAAGCGAAGCCCAGCGAGAGCAGGCAGCTCCCGCCCCTCTCTGGGTGCCATGCGCGACCCTTCCCTGCTGTTCTCTCTGTTCTGAGCAGCAGTCACGGAACGCAGAAGACGTACAAATGCAGCAGCTGACGGCATTAGCTGCCCTTCACTGCACTGGCCCTCCAGTTCCCTTGCCTCCCAATTTAAGTAATAAGGAGAAATAAAAGTGTGGGCACATGCTTAGTCTAAGTAGCATGCAGGTGAACTGGGTCTTATCGCCTTATAAATCTCAGGGTTGACAGAGTCCCTGTTCATACCAGATAGTAGTCTAAAGTGGGTCAGTGCCCAAAAGCTTTTCCATAAGTGGGCAGTAGTGTAGAGCACTACAGTATTGTAAGGGACCTTCTGTGACCCTAATTTCTGCCACAATTTCAGCCCTGCAGTCTGCACCAATCACCTGTAGATGTAAGAAAGCGCATGGACATACATGGCTTATCCTCGCGGAAGTCTCAAAACACAAAAGCTGTGGTCCAGATTTGGCTGAAGGGTCATAGATTGTCCACTGCTGGTCTCCAGAGTTAAAACCGAGACAGAGAAAAGCAAAAGCAATGCCTTGGGCTGGAGGTAGAGTGACATACACGTTTCAATGTCTGCAGTGTGATAGATTATTTGTACTTTTAGGTGTGCATTCAGTTTGATTGAATGGCGCAGTGGTAGTAGGGCACTTTTGCAGTTCAGCTGCAGCTTGACCCATAAGTGTCTTAGTTACTTTTCACATTGCTGAAACAAGACACCCGGCACCCAAAGTTAGCAAGGAGAGGTTCCTTGTAGCAGTTTGTAGCGCTTCAGGCTGTGGCCGGCTGGCTCCAAGGCAACCTGGCATGGCAGGGGGCATCACAGAAGAGAAGCCATCCACGGCAGGCAGAAAGCAGCGAAGCAGCAGGCGGCAGGCAGTGGCCCTCTTTCTGTCCTTCCATTCTCGCCCTATGGGTGGGTAGTGCCCACACCCAGGGTGAGGCACCTGGGGTCCCACTGTGCCAAGCCCAGCGGTGGATTGCCGGAAGCACACACCTCGATCCCAGCCTCACACCCCTCATCCCAGCACGACACACTCTAGACCAAGCCACCCTGGAACGCTCCACCTATGCCCACGTGAGGCTTTGGAGGGGACACCTGGACACAAGCCACAACACTAACCTGTCATTGGCCAGCACATAATACCTGGAAAGGTAGTTTATGAATAAACCTGTCTTTGATTTTAGACTGGTTAACTACGGAATCTATTTTTCTATTGTTTTGAAACCTTGCTTCAGGAAACAAAAAAACCAAACACAGAAGCCAGAAAATTAACCAACCACCAGGAAACCATAGAACTATCTCATGCTTCCATCCTCTTGATTGTTAACAAGGTAAGGTTGAGCACTGTGTGTCCAGGAAGAATATCCTACCTGGTTAGTAAGGACCCATCAGAGTGGCAAAGAAGAGGGCTGGCCAAATAGCTCAGTGGATTGAAGTACCTGCAAGCAGGCACAGGGCCCAGGGTTCAATCCCCGGGCCTGCCATGCCGGCCCCACCCCCAGGGTGCCTGAGAAGGCAATTGAGACTGGGCGTGGTGGCTGCACGCCTGCAATCCCAGCTCTTGGGAGGCTGTAAACAGGTAGATCACTACAAGTCCGATCTAGTAGTGAGACCCTGAGCACTCTGTAGACCCTTCCCTAAAATTAAAAAAAAAGATTGGGAAAGAAAAATAAAACTGCATAATTTTGCTGATTTTTCTAAGTACACCATTTGAAGAAAAACAAATTGCAGTTCCTTTTGCTACTGAAAAACTCGCTGTGCTTAGCCAAATCCCAGGCAACCCGACACTCTTCCTCTCGCTAGTTCGCTTTGCTTCTCCTAAGTACATTCCGTTCCTCTGAAGGTGGGTTTGTAGAAGCAATAAGTGTGGGTGCTGCGTGCTAAGTCAGTCTGCTGTGCGCCCCAAGCGTTCTCGTGTGCATTCCCCGCCGCCCGAAGGAAGCCGACCTGCGCTGCTGGCCAGTCACCTCCACGCTGAGAGCCAGCTGCCCGGGCCCCCAAGGCGCCGCAGCCTGCTGTGACGGCGGTCCCTCTCGGCAGGCTCTCCTAACGTGCCGCGCGCGGCCGTCTCTTGGCGCGTGTGCGCGTCCTGGGCAGGGCCTCACGTGCCTTTGCGTTGTCCCTCGTCAGATGTGGACACGGCAGGTACTTTTCTCCTGTTCTGCACACTGTCTCTTCACTCGTTGTGTCCCTTGTTTGCCAGCAGATTTTCAGTTTAATGTAATATTATTCGTCTATTTTTGGTTTTGTTGCCTGTCCTTTGGGGTTCAATAAAGAAAAGGTCATTGGCCAGACCCATGCCCCAGAGCTTTTCCTGCTGTCTCACGTAGCTTCCTAGCTTGTGGTCCTTGACTTGAAGCAACGGTGCGTTTAAGCCGGTCGTCACATGTGAGGTGGGACCGGAGTCTAGTTCCGTCCTCCTGCACGTAGAATATCCAGCTTCCCCAGTGTATTTATTGAGAAGCCTGTTTTCTCTCCTCACGTGCTTTTGTTGCTTTGTTGAAAATCAGCCGGCTGCAAGCGTGCGGCCTCCTCTTGGGCTGCTTGCTCTCCGGCTGGTCTCTGTCTGTCCTCCTGTCGGTCCCATGCTCCATTAGTCGCAGCTGAGCCACGTCCTGGGGAGCGCTTGCTGTGCCTTTCCAGCCTCCTTCTGTTACGTTGCCGGGAAGCTCACCCATGTACTTGCGAAAGCGCAGTCGAGTGCTGTTCGCGTCATCAATCCACTGCTTTTAGTCTTGTCTTCGGGAGGGAAGGGCGAGCAGCCCGGGAACTGCAGCCGCTCTGCTTCTCAGACCCAGTTCTTGCCCAGGAGCGCCTTTGGAAGCGGGTGGTTTGCTGGAGGTGTGCCGGGTCATTGCTGGTGGGACTTCCGCTCCTGTTCCTGCCTTAGGAATAGGTTAAGGAATATTAGAATGGTCACCTTTTTAAAGGAAATGAGGGGCCAGGGCGAGAGTTCGGCAGTCTAAGTGCCTGCCTGGCAAGTGCAAGGCCTGAGTTTAATCCCTGGTACCACATGCCCTGCTGGCCCAGCCCCAAGCTGGCCACCAAAACTGGGTGTGGTGGTGCACGCCTGCAATCCCAGTGCGGGGGAGGCTGAGACGGGAGGCTCACTATGAGTTTGAGCTGTGCAGCAAGACCCTGTACCAAAGAGAGAGAGAGAGAGAGAGAGAGAGAGAATTTTTTTAAAAAATAAAGGAAATGAGTTTTAACAGATATGACTAGAACCAAGAGAAAGTTTGCCCTGGCTGCAGCTGCCCATAAAGGAGGGCATAGTTAAGCTCAGAAGCAGCAATCGCTCAGCTGTTGACGGTGTCCGATGCTGGCCAGGAGCTCTGCAGGAGAAAGGGGGCCTGGGCTGGGAGCCTCACCCTGTGCCGCCTCAGCCCACCCCACTAGGCCCCAAGGGCAGGTAGAAGTTCCCTGCCACAGGCACTGTTGCGCAAGCACGTACGCCGTGTGCAGAGACCGCTGCCCATGCCAACGCAGGCGAGGGTTAAGTCAGCAGCCCTCTCAATTCACAGATGGAAAAACTGACTCAGGAGGATCCTAGATGACTTCAGAGAAGAGCACTGGGGTCAGGAGTGTTCACGCTGCGATGCTTTGACTCCACATCAGTCACACTCTACCCCCTCGTACAGCAGCGAAGCAAAAAGCAAAACAACATCACTCTGCTGAGCGTTTCTTCAAGGCCGCTACCCTACTGCCCCTAATTAATCTTCCTCAAAACTTCAGTCTCCTTTCTTTCCTTCACTCTTCTAAGAAATGTGTGCAGAATTCCTATTGCCATCTTCATGTGTCAACTACCTGATCACTTATTATTCAGGAATTCTGTGTATGAAAAGGCAAGTCCAGTGTGGACTCTGATTTTACCACTCCTTCTATGCACAGTTTTTAGAAAAGGAAAAAAGAGAGAGATGTTTACCTACCCCAGAAAAATGTCTGCTCATTCCAGGGGCTTGCAAATTGTATTTCCTTCAGTGTTTTATATTCTTGAAATCATTGTCAAACACATAAACATTTAATCATGGCACTGCAATTGTCCATTCACATCCCGATCCCTGGTTATGTCTGAGAAGAGCACACTTATATCAGCCCTAACAGAGGGCACCGACTTCTAGAGTACGATGTCTGTGGTCTTCAGGTGCGCTGGGGCCAGGTGCACTGGGGCCAGGTGTGCTGGAGCCAGGTGCGCTGGGGCCAGGTGCGCTGGGGCCAGGTGCACTCAAGCCAGGTGCACTCAGGCCAGCTCAACTTATAAGGTGCGCACTGGTGATTCCCACCTGCTTACCTTTTCTTTTTCTCACATCAAACAACAAAAATTTTGCTGGTGGATAAGCTGAGAAGAGAAATATCATGGTAATACTAATTTCATATTGAACTGATGTAAAAATCTAATTAAATCAAATACAGTAGTAAGAGAAATGCCAGCCCCCCATATCAGTCTTGGTTTCACATCTCCACCATTCCTAAAGTATCTCCCCTTCAGATACTGTGAACCTGGATTATTTCATTCTTACGTTCAAATTAATTACTAATGTTTTATTTTATAAAGTTAAACAAGTATGATGTTCTTAGCAATTTTATAATATGGGAAGCTATATGCGCAGTAACCAGAAATTAACAAGATCTCTCATAATTTTTTAAATAAATAAGCTGATTTCTGGATGATTTACAAAGTCATTTTAATGAAACTTCAAATATTTCTATAAGTTATAATTTACATTACATACTTTAAAGACAACGCATTTTTAGGGCCTACTGTGTGCATCGAAATGTCTCCCAGCGCAGAAGCAGCCCCGGCCCTGAGAGGCCTGCTGAAGGTGGCGGGCAGCGGCAGGCGGGCCTCCGTTGTGCCTCAGCCTCGACATCGTGCTTCCTCTGCCTGTCATGTGAGAAGCCCAGCGGAAGGCAGGCAGAGCGGCTCATCACCTTGCTCCTGTGGGGCGCTTTTCGGTCCTGCAGACCTACTCATTTCTGTCCATCTTGCCAGACTCGTCAGCTGACTCCAAAATCCTGGTGACTTCACGCAGTCCACGTGACAGAGCTCTGGGGGGTGTGGGGACACACACAGGCCCTGATCACCCCGCCAGGTTCTCTCCTCCCGTTGGGTGTCACTTCCTGCTGTGGGAACTCCTGCCACTCCTTGGACCCAGGCCTGCTGGGGGCACCGTGGTTTTCACTGGTGAAGTCCAGTAATTTCTGTTCCACCCATTTTATAAAATTGTAATTTAGGATCTGTCATCCTTCCCCTTTTAGCCCCTCCTTCTTCACATTCTGGGTTCCTTCCTTCTCCCTTTCTTTCTTTCTTCTTTTTTTCATCTTTAGTAAGGGTCTACAGGGACTACGGGGTCTCACTGCATAGATCGGACTCGTAGTGGTCCTCCTGTTTTCAGCCTCCCAAGAGCTAGGATTTCAGGCGTGCCCCACCACGCCCAGTCTCAATCTCTGTCTCAGTGCACCCTGTGGACGGGGCCAGCTCGGTACACCAGAGATGAAACCCCAGCTGGCCCTGTATCTACCTAAGCAGGAGCTTTACTCCGCTGAGCTGTTTGGCCGGCCCCTAACTGTCTTTCTTTTTCACGTGTTCTCGGCCATATGACTTGCTTCCTTCTTCCTCCAGTGTGCTTCTGTTGCTGACTGTGGTCCCGCCACACAGCGTTTCTCCCATCCTGCAAGGTCTCCTGCATGACCGGTCCGGGCTCCCGCTCCAACCCCACAAATCTCTTGGCTCAGACTTGCCCCAATGCCGCACTCCACCTCAGGGTCCCCCTTTGGGTCTCCGGCCCACTTGGCTCTGGACTCCGCCTTTCTCCTCCTCACCCACCCTCAGCAGTTCCAGGTTCTGAGGGTTTCTCCTCCGGGTTTCTGAGGAAACCCATTCCCACCCAGCTTGGATCCCTCATCCTGTCCTCCCAGCACCAAGCACCCCTTCTCTCTCCTTCCTGAGAGGTATCCTCCTAAAACCTCCTCGCCCAAGCAATCTATTCAATATGCCTCTGTGATGTGGCTTCCCGCCCGTGGAAAGGAGCTGGAGCTTCTCAGAGTGACTCATTTACTCATACGCACTTTTCAAAGCCTTGAGTTTGGGGTATTTTGGCCTCTAGAAGGCCCATCTCGCCTCTCTGCTCAACCTTGTCTCTCCAGCCAGCCCCAAAATGTTCTCTTAGAAAGCTGAGCGCCGCCGGCCTCTGGTGGACGAGGCTCCCTGCACACATGCCCCGTCTCTGCTGCGCCTTGGCTCATGCAGCCTGTTCCTCTGGGCGGCGGGCTTTATCTGGACACGCAGGCCGGTGCTTGGCTTGCCTGTGGGCTCTCACCCCGGCCCCTGGCCCAGCCTGGGTTCCCAGGCGGCCGCGGGCACAGGACTCCTTCCTTCAGGCTGCTGTGCCTTTCTGCAACTTCCCTGTAGGAGGAGCTGTGTTAGAAACGCCGCACAGTGCCTCTCCACCGGTGCGGTGTGCGAGTACATGGTGCCCCCAAAGCTGATGGCAGCCATTCAGGCACATTTCAGAGGCATTTGCTGAGCCGACTTCCGGCGACACTGGGCTCTGTGTCCTGCGCTCTTCTTCTGTTTGCTTTGCTTTCTGGGTAGTACTGCAAGACAGTGCCCCCAGCCGTAGTTCATATGCAGTTGTGAAGGGAACTTGCTCTGGCCAGATGCCTTCAATATTTTAAAAAATGGGTCAAAAGTTAAACAATTGGAAACCCTTAGGATCAATTATAATTCAGATTAATAACAGAGCTACTATAATGACTACTTAGCTCTAATCAAAGTGATTTTGAAAAGACAAATTTGAAGAGTATTGGAAGTTTAACTTCATTGTTTTTCTATTTTTTCTGTGGATACTAATATTAGCATTAATGATGGACGTGTAGCCGAGAGTGTTACGCCAGGCAATTCCACGGTGCACTTCTCCACACGGCTGTCCCCATGTTGGCCAGCGACTTCTCTGTAAGTTGCCTGGGAAACCTCTCGTCTTGGCTCTGTCCTGCTGTGCTGGGATCCCAGTGCTGCCATTCTCGGAGCATTTTCACTGCCACTGTGTTTACGCTTCCAGTACTGAGCTGTATGGGAAGCGCCGCAGTGGGGCCTGCTGGTGTGGAGACCAACAGCTCGACACGGAGTAGGGTGCTGCCTATGCTGAGCCCAAGTGCTAACAGGAGTGGAGCCCCTTCTCTGTCCGCCTCACCGAGGCCCCCACCTCAGCCTCTGCCTCCTGTTGCCCACGGTGAGGTCCCCTCCCCTCAGAGGGCCAAGAGGTGGTGGGCAGTGCCAGCCCGGCAACAGTGACTGTGCACACGCAGCCGCTTCACTGCAGAAGCCGCCCGCGGCGCCTCCGGCTGTGGACGCTGCTTTCCCAGCGTTGAATCTGAAGTAGGCTCTAGGCTATTACAGCCCCAGCAAGCCCACGAGGCAGCCGAAAGAGGTCCAGACGCAGGTCCCAGCTGCACTGAGGCCTGCAGCCTCCAACTTTTTATTTATTTATTTGACATCAGGTCTCACTACACAGTTCAGACTCATAGTGACCCTCCCGTCTCGGCTTCCCCAGTGCTGGGATTACAGGCCCGTGCCACCACACCCAGTTTCAGGGCCAGCAGGGCGTGCATACTAAGGGTGGAACTCGGGACCTTGTGCTTGCCAGGCAGGTACTTAGACCACAGAGCTATCTTACCAGCCCGAGGCCTGCAACCTTTAAAATCAAGAACAGGACGGGTCACTGTGGAGACCGTGGGCGCTGTGGTCAGTGGTCAGAACTCGCCCAGCCTGCGAGCGCCCAGCAGTCAGGCCCCCACGGTCCTCTGTGCCTCTTTGCTCCTTGGCTGCAGGTTTTCCTCTTGCCATCTCCCTTGCCCTTCATGCTGGCCTTGCCTGCCACATACCTGTGATCAGAGCCGGGGACAAACCCAGGTGCTTAAGAATGGCTAAAGATTAGAAGTGGATGGCATTTCTCTAGAGCTTGTAAGCTTCTTTTTAAAATAACCCTATAACATCTGTGGTGTTATTAATGAATATTAATCATAATCATTGTGGCATGTAATTAAGTGAAAATGTGTATCGGTTACCTTAAAGGGCAATCATTACATAGTCTGGTTCCAAGACGAAATTGCATAAGCCAGGCTGATGTGGCAGGAGTCTTCTCAGCGCTCAGAGAGCCTTGCTGAAGGGACCGTACCTGCGTCCTCACCCGCTGAAGCTGCGCAGTGCTGGGCGGCCTCCCTTGGGGCGGGCCCGGGCACCCGCTCAGTCTCGGCACCCTGCACTGGTGCTCAGTGAGGCAGAGTGAGCAGGGCCCCGGGGAGGGATTGAGGAAGGTCTCCGAGCGGAACAAGGACAGCTCACGTACCAGTGTTTATCTTCCGCTCTTATCGTAAGCCTTGCCTTCATTTTCCAAATCTTTTGTCATTGTACAAATGAAACAGGTTTGCTTGAAAGTGACGGCCTGGAATAGGCCAACACTTGTGATGGTTATAGATGATAGCGTGCCTCAGGTTTAAAAGAGAAAGTCTTAGGTGAAATGGAGTGTGCCCTCAACCTTCCTCTCTTGGTCTAATTAAACCCGATGTGTAGTAAAGTGTTCTGGGACAGAGCTGCCTGCACAGGCCCACCTCTCTGAGGAGAGCTCTCCCCCCAGCTCCAGTCAGAGGGAGAGCCACGAGCTCAGTGGGAGTGTGACGAGGAGACCCCAGCTGCTTCAGCCAGAGCGGAACACAGCACACGGGCGCTTTGCCTTCCACCCAGCAGCCTGGGAGCTGGACAAGGAGGGACAGGCACTGCAGGCTATGTCCCTTGCCACAGCGCTCTGGCTCCCCAGAAGCGGGCTCCTCCACACTGGCCCCGGCCCTCGCAGTGGCCGTGATTTCCCCGCAGCCCAAGCGAGTCACTCACGCTGGGTCTCGCTTGTAAGTGGGAAATGCTGGCGAGGCAGGCATGCATCTTCCTTACTTGGATCACGGCGGTTTCCTCTCCTTGCGGGGATGCAGGTGAGGGAGGACCACCCCGCGGCCTTGGGAGTGTGCTGACCGGTGAGCCCACCTCTCTGTCTTAAAGCACGTGGTGTTTCCTGTCTTGCAGGCACTTTTCATGCCTGTCTTCCAAGTACACGTGTGCAGGCGTCCCCGCCGTCATGAGCAACTTGCTGGCCAACATCAACGCCTTCTACGCACATGCGGCCGTGTCCACCAATGTGCAAGTGTCCGCCTCTGATCGATTTGCCGCCACCAACTTTGGCGTGAGTATCAACTTTACCTGTTCTTTGTTACCTTCATTTTCTGTGCTAGCACATCGAAGTGAGGCCCAGACGTGCTAGGCAGGTGCTCTGCCTCTGCAGCTGCAGCCCAGACCCGCGTGACACTGAGCGTGACCCTCCCTGGTGGTTCGGGGAGCTCACATCTGCAAAGAACTTGGAGTCCAGATGCTCCCAGCTACGTGGGAGGAGACACCTCTCAGGGACCTCACTTATCATGCTGCTCTGCAGGTGAAAGTGTATTTGAAGTGCTTTTAGCAAACTAACTTTTCTCCTGTCTTTTAAAGATGGGTCTCCCTATGCAGCTCAGGCTGGCCTTCAGCTCACTTTGCGGCCAGGCCGGTCTCGAACTTGCAGTGACCCTCCTGCCTCAGTCTCCCAAGTGCTGGGATTACAGGTGTGCACCACCACACCTGGCTTAGCAAAATAACTTCAATGGTCAACAGAAATCTCATTAAATTTAATCTTCATATGTAGAATGACCTCTTCTGATGGAGAAAATATCATTTTGCAAGGGCATACTGGGATTTATGGGAATTCTCCCTATGGATGAGCAGGGATCCATCATTTCAGGTCCCATCCCCTGGTAACTGAGGCAGGCTGCCCCTGGGGAGACCCTTGGGTCGATCTGCCTTCACATTGGTACTGATACTGGTTTCCTCTGGTGTCGATGGATAACAGCACAGCTGGCACACAAAAGCCTAAGACAGTTACCTGCACCCGACTAAAGCGACTGCCTGAGTACACAAGGGCACCGAGAACACACGCTCCCAAGGAGTCTTGCAAGTCTGTCCCTGGCACCCATCATGAAACTCACCCTCTACAAGTGCTATGGAAGCTGGAATTGCAACCGCTGTCCCTGGGACATAAGCGGGGAGTGACCCCCGTGAAGCAGTATGAACCTCAAGAAGGGGGCGGCAGGGACGGAGCAGCGTGGATTGCAGACGCTTCCGGGACGCAAAGGCGGCAGCCCAGCAGCTCTGTCACTGGTGACAGGGCAGGGAAGGACAGCAGCACCTGGACGACGGCCAGCCTCCTGCGAGGGCAGCGTGGGGGCAGCAGTGCCGTGGGCATCTCTGTGCTTTACACTCCCCCCGCCCCCCCCATCTCCCTCTCCTCCTTTCCCTTCTCCCCATCCCTGTCCCTTTCTCCCTTTCTCCCTCTCTCTCATTTCATGGACGGAAGTAAGAGCCTCTGTAGCAACATGATTTCTAGGGTGCCATGGCCACTCTTCCCTCTGCACCCAGATTGGCTCACTGCACAGATGTGACGGCCAGTGTGTGTTGTACAACACAACAGCTGAGCGCACCAGGAAAGGTGCAGCCTAGTTAGCACAGGTGTGCTGGTGTGGGCTGCTGCCCACCTGAGTGGGCAAGTGTGGGGGCTGGGCAGGAAAGAAGGAAGGAAGAAGCCATCACGGAGCAGAAGGCCTCCTCAGAGCAGCCTCGGGGCCCTTGGGGCTTCTGTCTCTATGGTAACTTAGTGACACCACTCAGTTCAGTTATCCAAGCCTGCTTTTTGTCTATTCCCTGAAGATCACAGCTCTCACTCTAGAAGTTTGTCAAACTGAAGATGCAGATCAAAGGAGGTTAAAACTTGGGAAACAGGCTTATGAACGTGGAAGTCCTGAAGTGGTGTGAAGGACCAGGTGCTCCCTTCCACCCTCCTCACCACAGCCCAGGCCACAGCCAGTGAGCCCTGTAGTCAGCACCCCTCTGGCCTGACCAGGGAGCAGAGAGCACTCTCTAGCTGGCTGAATGAAACACTGTCAGAACCAAAGACCAGGCCAGGGGATGCGTGGTTCTCAGAACCTTGCCTTGCCATCTGCCCATGACCCAGGCATTGTCTGTTAAGAGACAGTTTGGGTTCTGACATTCTGCCATGCCGTGGTGGAGAATACACCAGTCGTGGGGGTCCCAGGCCTTCCCCACCTCTGAGAAAGCAGTTGTGCCTGCACAGTTAACGTCACCATCAAACCCCTGGGAAAACATGATAGCATGCTATGTATGCCACACTGACTGAGGGAGAAGAGCACAGGCTGGTGTCGGTGCCCTGCAGGCTTTGGCACAGCGTGGTCATCAGATGACTCCTCGTAGCTCAGGCTCAGCTGAAGAAGCGCTTCTTCCAGCATCTCTTCCAAGTGTGGCTTTCTGAGTAGGCAAGTTGGTGGGCGAGTCTGCACTGTCTCCTGTCACCCATAACACCTTTGCTCAGCCACCTGCATTGAGTATGACACCTGTCACCTCCACCATGGAGCCCCAGGTCATTACCAGCTGTGGAAATGACAGCATCCTTGGGACCCAGGGACAGCTACGCAGTCCTTCTGTGGCCTCCTCTGAGGCCCCGACCAGATGTGTCATGACTCTGAAGTGCATGATAGCATGGAGACAGCCTCTTCACCCGAACCAGTTCTCAAGCAGGCCTTAAGCCACGCTGAGGTGCACTGTGTCCAGAAAGGGGTAACGCAGCCAACCATCGGGACGGAGCTCAAATAGGAGGGGGAAAGAAAGGGTTCCAGCGGGGCCTTCAGTGCCCACTGTGCAGCACCGAGTGGAACCCCAATTTCATGAGGGGCAGGTGTGGACACCTGAGTAAACTATTGTTCTTTTGTTCAATAAAATAGAATACAACTATCTAATCCAGGGTTGTAAACGGGAGTTCATAAAACTGAGTTAACACCCATAATGATGAGTGAAAAAGCAAGCAGAATAATTCTAGAATATCTCTCCAGCTTTGAGACACATACAAACATACATGTGTACTCCTACACACACACACACACACACACACACACACACGTGCAGACACAGGTTTAAGAAAAATACTGTAAGGAAACATGGTAAAATACACTGATGCAGCCACGGCTAGAATTAAGATTTAAAGATGATATTTTGCTTGTACATTTTTGTATTTGACTCTATAAATTTTCAATTTTTCAACATTAAATTTGTACTAGCCAAGAGTACAGTGCACCCCTGTAATCCTAGTACTTGAGAGGCTGAGGCAGGAGGATCCCTGCAAATTCGGGGCCAGCCTGAGCTACATAACAAGACCCTGTCTCAGAAAACGAAAAAAACACTAATTTTATTAGAATAACCCCCCCAAAGTGAAAGTGGGCCCAAACCAGACCATTCTCTGAGGGCTTGATCCAGAAGAGAGAAGGCAGGACTGAGCAGGAGCCACATTTGCCATGAGAAGAGAACTTGGTTTCGCTCTCTACATAGGAATTTTTCATTACTGAATGAGACAAATTTGAACAGGCTGCTGGAAAGGGTCGGGAGTTGCAAGGGAGGGAGGAAAGGGGAGGCAGAGGTCACGGAGGACTCCACAGTTCTCCCGTGTGAGGAGGGTGCGCCAGCCCCGGGCAGTGAAGGCAGCCTTTGACCCTGTAGCCCAGCATGGGAGGTGCCTCCTCCCACCTTCCAGGGGCTGCCTGGAGGCACAGGAAGCAAAGCCGAGGAGGGGAGGAGGGAGGACCGTGGGGCAGGCTTGAGCAGGAGGGAGGATCCCGGAGCTGCTGAGGGGAGCCTGTGGCCAGGGCCGAAGTTGTGGCTGGGGTTGGCACCAGGCTCCTCTCGACTCGCAGGTAGTCACTGTGGACAGGATCACATGCAGCCGTGCGAGGACAGATCCGAGCCATGACCCTGCCCAGGGCTCCTGTGGGCTGGCACCTGCAGGAGAAGCTGGCGCTCCAGAATGGCTCTGGGAGTGGGGTGCAGGTGTCTAGTGAAAGCTGGGGTGTATGCAGCTTCACGCTCCCCTGAGAACCGCAGGCTCCATTGCCAGCAACAGGAGCCGCGTTTTAAACTGCTGCCCTCCAAAGTGGACCAAGGGAGAATTTGTATGACAAACTGATACATGCTGGACATCAAAGTCATGTGCTTTAGGGACAGTCTAGCTGTTCATCACAGCAAAATACTGTCTGCGGGCAAGATCAAGGAATCTTACCAGAAAACACCTCCAGGAGAGCTGGAGAAACTCCCAGGTGGCTGTGGGGCTGGAGGAGCAATGCAGGAGGCAGGAGCAATGTTTTAATTTGGCAGATGACTTTAGGAAATTTCCTCTGCAAATTATCTTAAGGTGTGAGTATCAAATAAATTATCAGTAAGCTGGGTGTGGTGGCCACACCTCTCATCCCAGCACTCAGGAGGCCGAGGCAGGAGGATCGCTGGAAGTTGGAGGCCAGCCTGGGCTACATAGTGAGCTCAAGGCAGCCGGAACTACACAGTTAGATCCTGTCTCAAAATAGAGTCGAATAAACCATTAGCTCGGTTGGTATTTGTTTAGCTGTTTTCCCGAGATCACACTCCCCTGTGGCATGCTCAGGGTTGGCTCAGCACGTTTTGTCCTTCCTGCATTCTTTCTCTTTGGCCCTTTGTTCTTTCAGTACATATCTATGTGATAATTCACAGGAATTTCTGTGGAGGGAGATAAAGGCACTGAGAGTTGGATGTGCACACTCGCCTTTAAGGCTTGCGTGCTAATGAGCTGCCCGGCACACAGGTAGCCACGCAGCACTCTCACGGCAGGCGCAGCTCTGGAGGCGCCACACAGCTGGCCAGCACGCTGGGACTGACGGGAGTGGAGGACTCTTCCCTGAAGTGCCTGAAAGCTCCACTGAGGAATGATGATAGGATTTTCAGTCCAAAGTAGTAGAGAAGCTGCCCTCAGCCTAGGAAGCTATTTGAGTAAGGACAAGGGAAGTAAAGACATGAAATGAATTCAAGAAAGTGCAGGTAGGGCAGCCAGCCTCCCGGGCAGGGAGGGCAACAGTGAAGGCTGAGGCGGAGGCCGGGCAAGGGGTGGGATGGTCGTGGAGAGCCGTAGGATGGGACAGGAGACGAAGACCACGCCGCTGTGTCAGCATTGCTGAGAGGTGGCTGTTAGGAGAGGGAGAGGGGTCCTTGGATAATGGAAACTGTGCCAGAAAATCCAAGCCCAAAGGGACTTCACCTGAGAATGGACATACAGTAGCACGGCAGGACTGCAGGAGGCTCCCTCAGGAAATGCAGGTATCCCAGGGAGACAGACGTCAGGGTGAAGAACAGAGGGGAAGGCAGGGAGCCAGGCGTCCAGGCCTGCAGAGCTGTGGAGGAGAACAAGTCTCCAGCTTGGCTGGGCCACAGGTCTGGCCAGCAGGCAGGCACGACCCTCTCCTGGTGTGCAGGCAGGCAAGAGGGGTCAGTCCATGGGGGCTGCGGGGAGGAGCGCAGAGGAGCTACCAGGAAGGAGGGTGGGAGCCCTCTAAGGGCGAGTAACGGCCCAGGTCGGAGAGGCCCCCATGGGCGCGCACTGGGAAGAGCCCGGCTCCCTACTGTTGTTGGTGAGGGGGCAGGAGATGCAGCCTGCCTGCTGTGCCGTGCATGGCTGAGAAGGTGACCTTCAAGTAGGGACGCGGAGATTTCAAGGGAGGAGTCATCCTCACAGCGAGCACCTGCTGTGCGCGAGCCCGGGTGCAGCCCGGGCCTCCTCTCGCCGCCCACCCATCTCCGGGCGCTCTGCTGCCGGGGCCTTCCTGGGCCACTGCTTCTGAGGACAAAGGCTCTGGAACATCTGCATGGAAAGCAGTGGAAGGGGTCTGAGCCGAGCCGCCCAAACAGCTTCAATCACTGTCTCAGTTAAGCTCTTCCTCTTCACCCTGATGGTCCCGCGTGCATCTTAAGGGCTGGCTCAGTCTGCGAAAACATCTATAGCGTTTCTTTCATGTCACATAAACTAAGCATGCTAAGCAGGCAGGGCCAGCTCTGCCCACAGATTTGCAGTAAAGGAAGGAGCCAGAGCTCAGTGTGAACTCAGTGCCCCTGCAAAACAGGCCGGAGGGTCCTGCGGGCTGGGCAAGGTGGGCACACAGTGGCCGTGAGGTGGCAGCAGGCCACAGGAGGAGTCCCCGCCTGCACGCACAGTCTGAGATTTCCTGCATTCTCTGAGCTGTTCCATCTGTGCTGCCAGTTAGCGCCCATGAAAGTTAGGAGGGGGTGGGGTCCCCTTCCGAAAGCTGCCCAGCGGTGTGCACCTGGCAAGAGACGTCCAGGAGAGAGACGCAGCAGGGCCGAGAAGGGGCAGAGGGCTCCGTTTCCCAAGCTCGGCAGGCTGCAGCCCCGGGCTGGGTTAGTGAGCAACACGGTGGGAAGGTCGGCGGCAGGAGCACCAGGGCGCACAGAGACTTACTGCCCTCAGCGCCAGCCAGGCCTCTGAGCCGGCACTCGGGAGGTGCCTGCCTCGCCCCGCCTGCCCGGGCCTGTGGCTCAGTCCTGCTCCCCAGCTGGTTTCGTGTGGCCCCTCAGAGGATTCTCAGCACACTTGTGTTGAAAAATAAAAGATTATTATTTTGTGATACATGAAAATTATATACAATTTGAATTTCAGAGTTGTAAATAAAGCTGCTTTGGAAAGCAGTCATGCTAGTCTGTTTACACGCCATGGACAGCAGCTGTCCATGGTGTTGGGTGTCACGGCCTAGCCCACGCAGCTGGCAAAGTCAAGGAGGCCACCTGTGAGCCCTGCTACGTGGCGTGCCGACCCACCCTCAGCACTCTCAGCTAAATAAACCTCAGGTTTTGGTAAGTGAGACTCAGCCTTGCCATGATTGATCGCCCCTTACTAACAGACCCCTCAGCGGCTACAAGGGGCTGCACCGTACTGGGCCCGGCCCGGCAACGTTCCAGTCACTGTCCTGTCACTCCTCGAGGTGCAGACCCCAGCCCCTGTCTGCACAGGCAAGCCCACTAGTTACAGAGAGTGGGGGGAAGATTGCAGCTCCGCCCTCCCTGGGGTTCAAAAGAATCTCTGAACATTCTGAGAGCAGCACACTCAGCTGCGCATCATCCATATTGTCTGGAATCTCTGCCGAGCTCAGCAGCTCCCTCCAGTATCCTATTTTCCTTGAATGAAAATTCCCCAGCTGGGCCCTGAAGAGCTGGGCAGGGCCCAGCTGTGCCATGCATGTCCCATGGGAGGCAGAACTCTGCGAACGCGTACGCACGCTCGGGCACCTCAGGCTCTTGCATGGAGCCGAGGCGGAGGATTCAGGCCGGCTGCGGGTGGGTGGTGCGGGGCAGGGCAGGCAGGCGGGCGGCGGCAGGGCTTTGCCCCTCTCTCTGATGCTTTTACTTTCCCTTCACAGGCCTGGACTAAGGTTTACCTTCTTGGATGAGCTCAGGATGAGAAAAGGGGAGAATCCCAGAGGGCAGGAGGAGAAAAGGTCCAAAGCTCTCCCTAATAAAGATGCTGCCGCCAAGCCTGGTGGAGCAGAAGCCTGCTGCCAGTGGGGACAGCTTCTTTAGCTCCTGATAATGATATTTAGCTCACACTATTAAGATCAGTAAATTCAAGGGAAGACAGTCGGATACGCCATAAATCCATCTCTTATGTGGAAATGCTGGGGAACTATTCTATTTTGTCAATATCTTCCAAAATGTAATTTGGTGTTTCTAGACTATTAACGTAGGCAGGGACTTTTCTTTCAACTCACCCTATTCCTGCATTAGCTAATTTCCCATCACTGGGACAAAATACTGACACCCACAGTTAAAGCAGGAGAGGTGTAAGGGAGCTCACAGTTTGGGGGTGTGGTCCAGGTGGGCTGCTCCAAGCCAGGAACATCATGGCAGAAGGGGGCGACTCAACAGGCTGCGCACCTCCTGGCCTCCAGAAGGCAGAGCAGGGGACAGGTACCAGCCCGGAGGGGCCCAGGACACACCCAGTGGGCACAGCCAGGGCGTGCAGGTAATCTGCTGGTATCTATTAAGCCATGGAAATTGACAAGTCAAGATTAAAGGTCTCAGTAATCCCTCTTTTAATTTTTTTTTTTTTTGATAGGAAAACCAAAGCTCAGAAAATGGAATGTCTAGCTATGTGTAGGTCTGCGTGTGGCTTGGTTGTCGCTCCCTTGCTTGTACGTAATTCGCACAACCTCAACTTCAGGTGCATCACATTCACCTACTGGCAAAATGCCTCGCTCCGCCTGCCGCCCACGCACTCCTCAAGAGCCCTGCGGAAGCCTGTCCTGGTCCTGGCCTCCAGGGGCAGAGCCGCCACCTGGGTGCTTGACTTCTGGACTCCTTCAGCGCTAAGATATATGCTGCTGCTTAAAGCAGTCAGTCTGTTTAGATAATGAACTTCGTATCTGCTTCCAAAAGGAAATGCTGCTGTTAATTGTGCTTGAGAGAAAGCAACAGCTGTTTCCACTTCGAAGGTGGGCCGTCTCCAGGCCTGTGGCGTGCGTCCCGGGTGGGTGAGGCCCGTGTGCCCGAACATGGGGAGGGGCGTGCTGGCGCGGCACCCTTCTGAGTCAGCGCAGCTGGAGCCGCAGCAAGCACTCGTCGGGCAGGCGTCAGGGCTCTGCCTCAGAGCGCAGCTCTCTGGGCCCTCTGTAAGCACGGCTCACTCTCCTCGTCCATTGTGTGGGTGCAGAGCAACTCACTGGGAGGAGCTGGACTTGGCGTAGAGTGCAGGAGTAGCCCCATGATCTTGGTCAAGCTGCTGACATCGTCAATCTTCCTTTCTCTGAAGTGGGAACAATGACTCATGCATAATTTAAGGATTCGATTTAGAGTAGCCGTTTAATCCTGTACTCCTGTTTTGTGTTTTCTTGGCACAGAGGGAAAAATTCATAAAGCTGCTGGACCAGTTGCACAACTCTCTAAGGATTGACCTGTCGAAGTACCGGGTACGTACCGCGTCGTTTCCCCGCAGGTGCCCGGTACGCGTGCTCCATGTGATGTCATAGTGTGAACCTCCCTGCTGTGCACAGGGACCCCGTTAGGTCCTGCCACGCAGCAGTGGAGCCGACCCCGTCCTTTCCTTTGCAGTCCTTGCCCCACTTAAACTACAACAGTCCCAACAACACTGCCTGTGCGTGCACGGTGCCTCTCGATAATTATGTAATAACCATCATTCTCTCCTCTTGGATCAGCATAACTGGGCACAGTTCTATTATTTCACAACCAGGTAAAACACACGCACCTATACAGACGCATGTTCAGGTATGCGGAATGTATGTACACACACACACTTGCAAAGTGGCTTAGTTGCAAAAAAAATCAGTTACAAATTTAATTACAAAAAAACTCAATCGATCAAAAAATTAAGCATTAACTTTCCTCTGGTAACCTGAACTTGGAAGATTGCACTATGACAACCACTGCTATTCCCTGTCATCTTGGTTTGAAATTCCATATCATTTTTAATGTTTTCTATTTTTTTTATTCTCTTTAAAATGAAAATAAAACAAGCACATAAGAAGTAAACAGAACTGCCCCAGCACGGCGGCAGGTACCCATGGACACCCCATGGCCTTGAACAGTCCTCCCTCACTGGGGGCTCCTGTGTGTCCACTGCCACGCTGCCCTTCTGCATTGGTTTTACCTCTGGCCTCATGACATGCCTAATCACATGTAAGTCTGGGGCCTCCACCCTGGGCAGGATGTGTGGGGGCTGAAGGGGCGCGCCACAGGGCTCGCCGTGTCGGTGTCCTAGGAACGTCTGGAGGCCCCTTGCATTTCTCTTGATGGCTCTCTACAAAGTGAGTCTCAAAGAAAAATAGGAGAAATCCTTCAGTGTTGAGACTGCTGCTTCATTCAAACATTTAATTATGCTTTCCCCTTCCCACAAAATTACGAACATCTGTGTTGTTAAATGCCACTTCTCCCTAAGTCTCTAAAAGAAAAATTTTTGTTGAAATTTGCAGCACTTCAGAAGAGACTATGCGGCACAAACGTATACTTTTCTTTCAAGTTTCTTTGCAACTGAAAGTAAATATATTGCATGAATAATGCCCAAAGGACTTCTGAAAGTAAAAGCACCTGACTCTGGAAAATCGTGAAGGACTGTCAAATGCATGCTGCTCTCCCTGCTCTGGAGAAGCTATTTACGGGCGAGTCACCACAGTATTGCAGTAGCATCACTTGGTGCCCTTTGGTCACATGTCAAGGCAGGACCAGTGGCTTTCTAAGACAAAGAAGAGCACATGTTATTTCCACATCTTTATTTTCTACACAAAACATTTGAGGAATACTTTGGGGGTATTGTTTAAATGCTACGTGCTTACTCGCCTCTTTGCTTCATTACTCACTAGTTTCAGTTTGTTTCCCACTGGAAATTTTACCCATTTTCTACTTTCTGTTGACCAGGAAAACTTTCCTGCCAGCAACAGCGAGAGGCTGCAGGACCTCAAGTCCACGGTGGACCTGCTCACGAGCATCGCTTTCTTCAGGATGAAGGTACCGACCTGTCCTCTTTTGAGGCTGTCAGGGTGACACCCGCCCTGGTCCAATGGCTCAGTGCCACTAGGCCTGTGCTGGGGGACTGCCCTGCACAGGTGCTCATCCCTACTGAAGACCCTGTGACTTGTGGCTCAAACTTGGTATGAGACTCAGTGTCTCTCCAAGCTCTTGGTGCATGTGGAACATTAAGAGAACCCTAAAGAGAGGTACATGAAATGGGGCTCGCTGGCCTCAGCTTCACTCCTCCACATAGAAGGCTGCTCTAGTCTGCCAACCGGGCGCTTCCGCTCCCCATGTGGCAGTGCGCACAGTGAGCCACTGGTGTCCTTGGCTGCTGTCCTCCTCCAAGCTGCCCAGGCGCCCATTCTTAGGTGCGGCTCCTCTACGTAATAGCAAATTCTTTATAATCACAATTTTGGCCAGCAGTTCTGCCAGTGGAAGGCTTTGCAAGCAGCTCACTAGGCTGCAGGATAGGTGCCATCTCCCTTGGAAAAAGGGGTGGGGACACTT
This sequence comes from Octomys mimax, assembly GCA_002564305.1. Lineage (NCBI taxonomy): Eukaryota > Metazoa > Chordata > Mammalia > Rodentia > Octodontidae > Octomys > Octomys mimax. The sequence continues at coordinate 184 of NDGM011132173.1, read as the reverse complement.
TTGCAGAAAGTTGTGGCGCAGAAAAAAAGGCAAAATTTTTTCTTCCTTTTTTGCTGTCCATGATTTTTTTTTTTTTTTTTTTACCAAAGAGCTAAAACTGGGCCAGCCAAATAGCTCAGCAGATTAAAGGACCTGCAAGCAGGCTGAGGGGCCAGGGGTCCCATCCCTGGGCCTGCCATGCCTG
>NDGM011132153.1:0-13338 GCA_002564305.1 Octomys mimax | reverse complement strand
GAATAATGTAATTAGGCCCTCACTAAATACATCTTCCTATGTTATCTTGATCACACCATTTTGAGTTACTGTAAGCATGTTGCCACCAAGAGAATAACATGGACACTAGTTTTGTTATATTTTATCCTTAATAGTTTATAAATAGAATTTAGCTATTTAAATACCAATAAATTTACCAGCATGCAAAGAGATTTATTACTAAATCTTATGTTTAGTTTACACTTATAATAATGCAGGGGCTAGAGAGAGAGCTTGGCGGTCTAAGTGCCTGCCCAGCAAGTGCCAAGGACTGGTGTTCAATCCCTGGTACTGCATACTGTGCCAGTCACTGAGGCCAGGCATGGTAGCACATGCCTGTAATCCCAGTGCTGGGGAGGCTCAGACAGGAGGATCATTACAAGTCCAAGCTGCATGGTGAGACCCTGTACCAGTTAAATAAATACAATATTAACACACACACACACACACACACACACACACCCTTATAAAGTGCCTCAGAACTTGAGCAATGACACTGCTAAAGGCCAGAAATTTTTGCCATTTTTTATACTTTGTGACCAACCACACTTAATTCCAAGAAATATCTTTTGATTTATTAAGTTTAACAATAAAGCCCCTTACCACATTTTTGAGTGTGGCTGATTAATAATATGAGATGACCTCTGAGTTGAATCTGTACTTCTGAAGGGACTTATCCATGGGAGAGATTGGTTGCTATTCCACATAACCTCAACTCAGAATAAATACATTTCTAAAGGAAACCCAGGATCCTTTGTACTTATATCTAAACTTTATTTCAGTATATGTTTGCAGTGTAGTGTGTACATTCCTTGTGTGGACTTGGTACATGTAGATGACACATCCTAATTCCTATTCTCATCCCCTTAACCCCATTCTACCTCACTTAATCCTCTTCCCATTAGAGCAAGAGCCATCTCTCTCTCTCTCTTTTTTTTTTTTCTTTTCAGTACTGGGGATTGAACTCAGGACCCTGTGCTTGCCAGGCAGGTGCTTATTCTACTGAACTATCTTCCCAGCACTGCCCCCAACACCAGCTTCCTTTTATTCTGCTCACTATTATTTGAGTTTCTCATATAAGAAAAAAAAATGTAATATTTAAGCTTGTGTGTCCTATTTATTTCACCTAAGATTATGGTCTCCAGGCACATCCATTTTCCTGTAGATCACTGAAGTTTTATTATTTTTTAAAATCTTTCATTTGATACAGGGTCTTGCTATACAGCTCAGACTTGTAATGCTTCTTGTCTCAGCCTCTCCAGTGCTGGGATTACAGGCATACACCACCACTCCCCGTTTCAGTGGCCCAGAATTCTGCAGCAGCATGGCATATGATGCCCGGGAATAAACCTGGGTCCTTGTGCTTGCCAGGCAGGCACTTAGACTGCCGAGCTAATCTCCACAGCCCCTAAAATTTATCTTCTTTCAAGGCAGAGTAGCACTCCCTTGTATATACACAATTTTCGTTATCCACTCATCTGTTGATGAATATACAGGTCACTTCCAAGCCTTAGCTGTTTTGAATTGTGCTGTTTACAAACAAGTATGCACTTTCCTTTTAGGAAATTATCTTTTCTTAAAATTTTTTGAAGAAGTTTCCATATCAGTTCCCATACTGGTTATGCTGCTTTATATTCTCAACATGTAAATGGGTTCCTTACCCCCAATAACATGTTATTCAGCATGTTATTTCATTTCTTAAAGATGGCCATACTTTCTGGGGTAAGAAAGAATCAGTGGTGTTTTAATTTTCGTTTCTCTAATGGCCAGCAAAGTTGAGCATTTCTTCATGTAATTTTTAGCCATTTGTACTTCTGTAAAGTGTATTCATCTCACTTGACCACTTTTTATTAAGTCTTATTTTGGGAGTGTAATTTTTTTTGTTGACATTTTATATATTATAGATGAGTCCTGTGAGGAATAGCTGGCAAAAATTTTCCTGTCCTGTAGGTTGTCTTTTTCACTTCTGGTTGTTCTTTTGCTGTCCAGAAGCTTTTTTAATTTGTTATGATCCCACTTTGTTAATTCACAGTATTAATACCCCGTGCAATCCTGCTCCTATTCTATTCTATGGATATACAGGTCACTTCCAAGTCTTAGCTGCTTTGAACTGTGCTGCTTACAAATACATATGCACACTTTCCTTTTAGGAAGATATCTATAAGCTGTGTCAAAGACTTTTCTACTCAGAAAGTCCTTGCCTACACCTATTCTAAATTTGTAAACACTTTCCCCCAACTTCTTGCAGGGACATTTTAATGCAATTAGCCTCACTTTGTTTTTAGAAGCATGTCTAAATGATAAGTCAGTTTCACATGGAGGGACAGAAATAACCTCCAAAAACTACGCCAGAGACAACATGCATTCCTTTGTTTATCCAGTCATTTCTGCAACAGATATTTACTGAATCATTTTGTTTCTCTTTTTAAATTTATGTTAGTTCATTTAATTAGAATTAGTTTAGGATGTGGTCATTTTTATAATTCTCGTCCTAAAAACATGATAGAGTTAAGTAATTTGCCTAAGACCATACACATAATTAGATGACAAGAGCAATCTATAAACCAAGTATCTTTCAAGCTCTGTGTCTTCCGTCCTGAGCATAAAGGCTGGGGAAAATATAAGAACTCTCTGCTATAAAGTTAACTCAGTATTTAAGTGTTTGTGTGTCACAAAAGCCAATTTTTTTCTAAACCTGTGTAGCCTAGTCAGTATCATTTTTGATTTATTCTTTTTCCTTTGGACCACTGACATCTACTGTCCCTCCTTTATGCCCAAGCTAATATGTTTCTGGTTACAGTTTTTCCATACCCCATCTGATCTTTTTCAGTATATTATTTCACCATCTCAGCTTTAAAATAATATATATATATATATATATATATATATATATATATGCTGTTTTAAATGCAAACCACACAACCTTGTCCCCGCATTATTCTGAAGTACCTAATCTACGTTAGTGTCTGTTAGTTAATTCGTATCTATTGAGGAAAGACTTTTTTAAAAAAATGTATTTAGTACAGTGTCTTCAGGGTCTCACTGTACACATTAGACTTGTAGTGACCCTCCTATTTTCAGCCTCCCATGTACTGGGATTACAGGTGTGCATTGCCATGCCCAGTCTCAGTCACCATCTCAGCACACCCCTGGGGTGGGGCCGTCATGGCATGGGGATCGAACTCTGGTCTCCTGTGCTTGCCTAAGCAGGTGTTTTAATCTGCTGAGCTATCTGGCCAGCCCTACTTTTAAAATTTATTTATTTTTATTTTTAAAAATTTCTTTAGGAGAAAAGATATTTCAAATAAAAACATGAAACATAAGAATTTTAAAACAAACTTGTTTCCTTTTCTTTCCATTGTCACCTCCAAACAATGTGATTTTTCACTTCAAATCTTTGTATCTCAGGAAAATGATGTATTCATCCACACAGCTTCTTACGGATAACTGAGCTACATACCCAACACTCTCTGTCCTGTTTTGTGGTGCTAGGGATAGAACTCAGAGCTTTCTCAATACTACTACACTCTCAGCCCTCACTCGTCCCATTGCCTGCATAATGAAACTATGTTTTACCCTAGACTACACCTCGTAATCCTGTTCTGTCACTGTTGTGACAAATTATTCAAACTCTGCTATAATTTCTTCCGCTGCAAGTATAGGGTAATAAAGTACAAGCTACATAGAGTGGCTGTGGGTGGTAACATAGGGTATGTTAGCTGTGTATTAATATTAATGACTGCTTCCCTCATGGGCATGGTATATATAGGGATAGCTCTAGGAATCAATCTTTATCTTTGTTCAGAAATCACTAAAATCAAATGTTTTCAAAAATGACAAGTCTCTTAGTTATGCATTTAGTTACCTAAATAGGACCTGTAAGACACACAGCTCATTAGTTCAGAGTAAGGCAGGTGCCATGCTGGCTCTGGGCCTTTGTTTGCTGCCTTCAGAGTTAACCATACAGCAAGTGGCTCCAGCTCAATTCATGCTAGTGCCCTGCTCTGTGGATTCTGCTTTCTATATCACAAAAGACTCAGCAGTTACTTGCCCTTCCTTGAGCCATCCTAATGAATCACTGTCATGAAGAGATAGAGTATAAGACACTACAAAACAACTCCACCTTGCAGCTATTAATGTGTTTTTAACTTTAGTCTCAGATTGTCCCTGTATTATCTAGAAGACACCCTCCTTATGATTCTAGTGTAATACAAACAAAACAAGGAATGGGGTGAAATATCTTAAAGTATCAGTAATCAAAAAGGTTATGTTACAAATACTTCTTGAACCTTTGGTCTTAAATGTTTTATATGTCCTCCAAATATATAAATCCTTTAAATATCCTGTTTATTTTATAGAAAGCCATAACAGAACGTGATTAGTACACAACCATGTAAAAACATTTCACTTTCATACAATCAACAAATTCTTCAAATTCTTACGTTAGTTATAGTTTGAGGGTTAAATATAGTAGGACTTTGACAGGATCATTTTAAGAAGAGTCTGCTTTAACAACAAACTCAAGACACAGCTTGCCAGCAGAATTTTTTTTAGACATGATCATTTTTATCAAACTATTCTGAAAGGTTTGTGAATTACAGTCTCCTCTTCATGGCACCTTGTACGGGAAGACAGAAGAAATATGGTTCTGGTGTATATGTATCACATTCTGGTATTGTGTTATTGCCAAATATTGAAAAGTAAAATAAGATATCAATTACACAGTGTGAGGCTCCTGCTCATCTAATAAACAGCAGGTTCTAATTCTTTTCTTTTTTAAAGACTTATTTGGTACAGGGTCTTGCTATGATGCTGACTCATAGAGATCCTCCCGTCTCAGCCTTTCCAGAGCTGGGATTACAGGCATGCACCAACATTTTTGGTGGCCGGCATCACAAGGGGCCAGCACCAGGGATCAAGCCCAGGTCCTTGCACTTGCCAAGCAGGTGCTTAGACTGCTGAGCTATCTCCCTGGCTCGCAGTTTCTAAGTCTTAATTTTTTCCATAGAGGATCAAAGAATTCTGTTTTGAGTTTGTTTGCCTACAAGGAACAGCCAGTCACTGAGCACAGCCCTGACAGTATGAATACAATACTAGCCAAACAATCAATTTTAGCTTATGCTTTATCTTAACCTCCAACTTTGGTACACTTCATTCCAAACAGTGCAAATAGGGAACCAAAAAAGCCCAAACTGACAGCAGCAATTTAAGTCCTCTACATGCCAGGATGTTACTGTCCAGCACCAGCCTGGAAGGGAAGTCCTCGTTGTTGGAGATACCCATGCAGTAGGTAACACAATCTTCCAGATTGGCCCAACAGGTGGCGGTGGTGATGATGGTGCCGTTGATGGTGGACACCTTCGCATAGTAGGTGGGCAGTATGGAGGACACCAGTATACAGCCAGAGACGGAGACCATGAAGTTGATGATCTCCGAGGCCATGACAGCCATGCTGCCAGCTGCAGCCGCCTCATGCTGGTGCTTGCACTCCCACTTGCAGCCGGGCCCCAAAAGTGGCATTTTATAACTGTAATTGCTTACAGTTTGACCAGTAACATTCTACCTACCTGAAAAATGAAGTATCCAAATACTTTCAGAAAAATTCTTTTACATTTTCTCAGTTTTTAAATTTGAATCCTAACATGACAGTACTTCATCATGCTATTAATGTTACTTTTCTGCTTTTTTCCTATTGGGTAAAGAAAGGCTCTGAAAGCTTTTCTGCAAAGTTACATAAAATTAAAAGCAATAGCTACAATTAACAAATACCTGATATAATATGAAAGTGTAATTCCAGTCACATTTAAGATTGATTTTTAAGTTACTTATTTAGCTATCATGTGGAAATACTTAAGAATTCAATAACATTTAATAGGCATGCCTTAAACTTTCCAAAGGGAAAAGCTGACATTTAGATTTCTGACATTGACAGTTGAATGTATTAATCAAACAATGGTTACAATACCAAAAATAAACCATCTTTATATTAAACAAGATTCCTTTCATTTTTCAAACATGGTATGCTTGATATTTGAATTTCCTATCTTACTGTATAATCAAATGCCATTTTAAAGAAGTGTTTTTGAAACTACTATCTTAAAAATGATCCATAGCAAAATATATTTTGTGACTCATTAACATAATAAAGCAAAAGTTTCACATATATCTTGCTATGAACGATACAAGGTAATAATTTACATTCTAACTATTCTATTTTGTTGCTTTTTAAAAAAATGCTGACTGTATTAATTTCATGATCAAACATTGACCTCTATTAACATTTCTAGACTACTTATTATCAGCTAACACAACCTAAGTGTACATGGCATTTTCTGTCTTAACTTTCTCCAGATATTTTTGTATCTTAAATTTAAAATACACACCTTAGTAGATCTTTACTCTGAGCTCCAGGTGACTGTCTGGGTAATTTAGGTGATGATTCTTCCAACAAACAATCAGTAATTGCCACATTATTAGAGTTTGGTAATGAGTGTTTTTTGGCTTTTCGGAAATCTACAGATTTAAATTTCAATGTTACCATTACAAAAATAAAGATAAACTCTATTTAAATAGAATTCTATTCAAAATTATAAACTGTTACCTGAATTGTAGATAATACTTCTACATTCTGAACACTCCCAGTTTTGTTCCCATGATCGTAGTGAGGAACAGGCTAAATGTGTTCCTCTAGAACCACAGCACTGACAGCGCTTTATTTCCCATTTGCTGAGGACACAAAGAAAAGCAGATGCTGAAGTTTGTTACTAAATCTAATTCCTATCACCGTAGGCCTGGCCCTCTGCTTCACACACGGAATCAACCCTTTTATCACAGGGAAAAACAATGCCTCAATACTGCATTACTTTTCTATAAAGCATTTTTTCTATTTAATTTATTATGCGTGTAAACATATTTGGAGATGGCTATGTTCATGGAGACTACTGTGTCATTATGTCTGATATGGAGTAAGTACTTAACAAATTTTAAGATAAAACAGTATTTTCTAAAATACACTTGCTCAGACATTTCAGGTATTGGGTGGAACCACAGAGTCCCAATTTCCTAGCTTGGTTATACTCATATTCTCTTTCATTTGCTTTTCCACTGATATGTGACATGTGGCAGTTTATGTTTACATGTTTTGTGTGGATATGGTGTGAGTTGTGTTATGAGCCCCCCTCCTTTGTGTGGATATATCATTCTCTTTGTATAGAAATGGAAATAGTTCCGGAGTGAATGATAATGCGGGTGACAAGAGAGGTATTCCCCCAGCTCTGGATGGGGGTGGGAAGGTGGGGGGCTAATTCTCTTTAAAGGGAAAGCTTAATCCTTAGAATTTTACCTGCTACTCCCTATTATTAAAAAGAGAAAATCAAAGGAGAGTGGGATAAATCACTTGCCCAATTAAGCTCACACTAAGTCTCAGAATGAGGTTTCCAACCCAATTTACCTGGCTTGAGAACCATGTCCCTAACTGTTACATTGTGATGTCTTTTACCTATACTGCCTTTTCCGAGCTGAGAGAGAATAAAGTTACAAAGCAAGTATTTGAATAGCAGATATCTGTGTTCCAGAAGAAAGAGCAAAAGTGATTGTGATTTCAAAAAGTAACTGCTAATAGTAAAGAGAAGTTTCAGAGGCACTGATTTGGTGATTAACAATACACAGGCTATATAGATTAAGAACCTAAAATTAATTTAGGAAATATCAACTGTAGTAAATATACTGTTTCTTAAAACTATATAGCAAGTTTTTCAAGTACTACTCCGCAAGGAGCCAGTCTGCAACCAACATGTACAGCAGAAACACATTGCCCAGCTACCTGCCACAGTTACAGAATCTTATCAAGCAGGACCTGCAGGCCTACATCGAGGAGTTTCTCCAGCAGTATAATTACTACCAATCCGATGTGGAGATTTTTAAGTTACAACCAAATAAACCCAGCAAAGAACTGGCAGAGTTGGTGATGTTTATGGCACAGATTGGTCACTGTTAGCCAGAATAGCTGAGTAACTTTCCTCACAACTCAAAGATCTTCTCTCCTACAGTCACACTTAGATCCAGATCTTTGAATGACATTTTGCAAAGCTTTGATCTTGCTGAGAAATAAGAATCTCAGCAGTCCATCAAGTTTGCTGGAGCTGTTCTTCGAACTTCTGTGTTGCCTTGATAAGCTTCTGTGAAAGACTTTATACACACAGTGTGACTGATATTAAGAATATAAATGCTAAACACAAGACCAATAAAGTGAACACAGTATTACAGAACCTTATGAACACTATGCTGAGAGACAGCAATACAACTGCAGCCAAGATATCTTTGGATGTGATGACCGAGCTCTATTGAAGGAACATCTGGAATGATGTCGAAACTGTCCACGTTACCACAACTGCATGCTTCTCCAACATCCCTAAGACATTGGTTGCTGCTCTGACATTTTTCCTTGGGAAAGATGAAGATGAGAGATAAAGATAGTGACTCAGAATCTGAGGATTAAAGACCCACAGCAAGAGATTTGCTTGTGCAATATGCCACAGGGGAGAAGAGCTCCAAAAATAACTTGGAAAAGGCAATGAAAGTGCTCAAGAAACAAAAGAAGAAAAAGCCAGATACTCACTTGATTCATAACCCCCAAGAAAAACTACTCAAACAGCTAAAGAACTCTAAAAAGAGGTTTGAAGTGAAGATGATGCTTATGAACCTCATCTCCAAATTGGTAGGAATCCATGAGCTTTTTCTCTTCAATTTTTACCCCTTTCTCCAAAGATTTTTGCAGCTCCACCAGAGAGCAGTAACAAAGACCCTTGTTTTCTGCACAAGCCTATCATCACCTTGTATTTCCGGAGATCATGCAATTGTTGCTCATGACTGTGGCCAACAATTTTGTGACTGACAAAAACTCTAGGGAAGTCATGACAGTAGGTATCAATGCTATAAAGAAGATAACAGCTCGATGTCCTCTAGCCATGACTGAGGAACTTCTCCAAGACCTGGCTCAGGATAAGATACACAAAGATCAGAACGTAATGATGTCTGCCAGAACTTTGATCCAGCTCTTCCAGACACTGAATCCTCCTCAGATGTTACAGAAGAAATTCTGGGGCAAACCCACAGAAACTTCTGTAGAAGGTAGAGTGCAAGAATATGGTGAATTAGATGCTAAAGATCATATTCCAAGAGCAGAGGTTCTGGAAGTTGAGAAAGAAGAGGATGCTGAAAATGAAGATGGGTGGGAAAGTACCAGTCTCAGTGATGAGCAGGAGGCTGATAGTGAATGGTCAATGTACACCACTCTTCTGATGAAGAACAGCAAGAGATCTCCCAGAAGCTGAGCAGCATGGCCACGGAAGAGCGGAGGGCCAAGGCCACAGCCATCAGCAGCAGTCAGGTCTTGACTCAAGAAGACTGCCAGAAAATCCATACGGCTCAAATGAGGAAAGAGCTCACTGCTGCCCCAGGGAAGGCCCAAAAGAGGAAATATATTGAAATAGACAGTGATGAGGAGCCCAGGGGTGAACTACTGTCTCTTTGGGACATTGAGTGCCTTCATAAAAATCCTAAGTCTGACAAGGAGACACGACTAGCAACTGCAATGGCTGGAAAGACAGATCAAAAAGAATTTGTGAGGAAGGGGCCAGGGAGATGGCTCAGTGGAATAAGTGCTTCCTTGGCAAGCTCAAGGACCTGAGTTCGATCCCTGGTTCTGCCAAAAAAAAAAAAAAAAAGCACTTGCCGGGCAAGCGCAGGGTGCTGAGTTCAAGAATTTGTGAGTAAGAAAAGCAAAATGAATCCATTTTCAAGTTCCACAAATAAAGAGAAGAAAAAAACAGAAGAACTTTATGATGATGTAATATAGCCAGAATGTTTGGTTCAAAACCAAGCAGTCCTTCTGAGAGAAGCAGCTTTTGAAAAAGAGGAAAAGAATAAAGTAACTTCCAAGCAAGTTTCCCATTGCATGGACAATATTAAATTTGTGCAGTTACTCTGAAAATTAGTAAATGTAGGGTATTTATTTACATTAAAAAGTCCCCAAAGCACCATATTATGAAAACCACAGTACATTTGGTAGCAGTCTGGTGTTTTTAATTTGGAATAGGTACAGGTGGTAATCTTTGACATATTAACAGTGGTATAAGTTTACCATTCATGCCTACTGTCATGGAGTGCCTAATGTCATGAAGTGCCTACTGTCACTGTAGATATAAAACTGAATGAGTTATAATCCCTTCACTCAGGACATTCATGGGGGAGGGGGCGTGTACATGTGTGTTCACAGGGCAGTGTAAATAGTTCTCTGGTGGAAGTGGATCCACCTGTAGTCCCGATGAGAGCACTGAGTCCTTACAGACTAACTGCAAGAATGTGAGTTGTCATTCTATTAAAACAAGACCATGTTACAAGAGTAAGAGATTCTTGTCAATAGGCTTACCTGCTGAAAACAGGTCCCTGCTGTACAGATTTTGCATAGATAATTTAGCTCTTTTAATCCAAATTACTCCAATTTTTTTTTTCAATGCTGTGTAAACACTTTTTGGGTGATATTTCACTTCTAAAATTGCCTTAGGTATAAACAGTAAGTTTGAAAAGTCTAGTTTGTCATTGAGCTGTTTACATTTTTATATTGATTTCCTCAGCCTCCCTTCACGCTATAATATTGTTATTTCACTGTTTGATTTGTACTCAGTAAAAGATTTCTGAAGGCCAAGATAAAAAAAAACTATATATATTATCTCATATATGCCTTTCAACAAAACCCACCAGGGGTACTTCAAGAGTTGAGAAAAGAATAACCAGGGTCACCAGATCAAGTAACACAGGTAACAATACACATTTCAACATTAATGATGATCATACTGTACAACAAAGCACAATGAAGGAAATCTTTATCTCAGAATAGAAAGAGCTACTTTGGCGAAATTTTCTAAAACTGTCCAGACCTCAGTTAATTCTTTGCAAGTAAGTAGTAACTGATTTAGTCAAATTACTTTCTATGAAAAACATGACTCTCAATATACTGCTCTGCACTGTAAGTTTATTTAACAGGAATAACAATTTGCTGAAATTTTCTACATCAATTTCAGCAAGATTGATCTGTTTTGATCCTACATCTTAAATGAAGACTCTCTTGAGTCCTTGTACAATATACTATACCTAAAAGGTACAAGAGGACTGAATAGGGGCCAAGGAGATGGCTCAGTAGAATAAGCACTTCCCTGGCAAACCAAGGGCCTGAGTTCAATCCTCAGTTCCACTAAAAAAAAAAAAAAGAAAAAAAAGGTCTGAATAAATAGCTATTTATTCACATTGCAAAAGGGTACTCAATAAATTTCCATGCCAAACCTGTTTTTCACTCTTCCTAAAGAAACAAGGGTAGGTTAATCTAGTTAAACTATTTACTGTACTTTTGTCCAGTAGAAAATAGAGGTCAACCACGTATGTAATAAAAAATCTTCTAATATCCCCATTTTAAAGTGTACGAAGAAACAGGTGAAATTACTCTAAATGTATTTATTTTCAATATACACTTTGCTGAATAGGTAATCAATATAAAAATTAACAAGATATTTTAAGCTCTTTTTTCCCTGTGATAATGGGCTGATTTGTGCTCACTTCCTCAATTCACATGTTGAGGTAAATCTTAACATAGTATAACTCAGAATAGAACTGTACCCAGACAAAAGGCCATTAAAGTGGTAATTATAATAAAATGGCATCATATGAGTGTATTCTAAAACTGTATGACCAGTGGTCTTTATTTTATAAAAGGATATGGACAATATAGAGGGACAACCATGAGAAGACACAGCTAGAGGGCAGCATTCTGCAAAGCAAGGAGGCTTCTGAAAACACCAAAGGTATATCACCTTGATCTGACATTACTAACCCCCAAATGGCAAGACAAGTTTCTTTTGTTTAAATCACTTAATTCTATGGTATTTTATAGTAACCCTGTTGACCTAGGTCATTGGTAAGTTTTCCACATTTACACAACCCTCTCAATTTGGAATAATACTATGTTACAGGCTTAGTAACTGTATGTGACTATGGTTACTATATAAACCTATGTTCATTTTCTAGCTCAAGGCTTAAATAAGCAAAACTCAACTTTCAGAAATACCTATCAGGTCCATTATAGTCTCGCCCTTCTTTGCAACGGCATCTTCGTACATCACAATGTTCATAGGGCTCCAAAAGCTCTTGATAAGCATTTTCCTCTAATTCCCAAGATGCATCTCTTTAAAGGAAAGATATGAAATATGCTTTGACTTACAATGTTACATAGAAGGACTGTTAATGAATCTAAAAACAAAAACATTTCACCTTTCACATATATAGGAACAAGTATAAACCATCCTTTTTAGTATATTTAGAATATACTAAATGTCTTATATATTTAGTATATTCTCACAGTAAATTGAGTATACTTAGTGTATTCTCTCAGTAAAGTTTCAGATGCTAAATTAAAAAATAAGCAAATTTTCTAAAACTTACACTTTTTAACAGTTCACACCTAAGTTTAAAATTTAAGTTTAGTATCATTACTTCTGGACTCTTCATCTTGAAGTATGAAGAAATTCTTCTCATTCATTTTAAACCCATGTTGATTCTAATTTATAAATACCATTTTAAAGGTGATTATAGCTATATACAAATCAATCAAAACTGAACACCACTGAAGTACTATCAGTGATGACAAACCTTTTAGTGCTTTCAATGATACTAAACCGTCCTGTGTAGCATGCATGCCATAGGTTTGCCAACACTGCTCTATCTGAATCAATGAACAAGACATTTATGTTTCTGCTTTCTGTGAACTAGAGATCTGGAAAGAAGAAGGCTTTACATTTCACCATTTGAAATGGCTAACTGTCCACTGATAAATTAATCAGTCTTAAATGATTATGTCTACTGTTATCAAAGCCTGCATTTAAAGTATCTTTTTTCTGGTTGAAATGCTAAATATTACTCACTTTTCAGGAATATGAATTCCCATTCTCAACATCTCTTTCTGAAAGATGTCACTATTATTGCATATTGTACACCTAAAGAAAAATACTCCTGCATTTATTGCTTGAACCTACAGTAGAAAATGAAAAATCTATTGTTAATAACTTAAGTCTGTCATTAGATTATGAATTGCATAACTAACAAAGCATGTGCTATTTTTTACTTTATGTTACGAAAACATTTTTACATCCATGGTTCTCAAATCTTATAAACCAAGTTACTCCACTGTTAACATCTGGAAAGCTTTTTATCCCATGGTGAAAAAAACAAATAAAAAATTCAAATGATTAGACAGTTATCTGCTTAACAGCT
>NDGM011132143.1:0-13038 GCA_002564305.1 Octomys mimax | reverse complement strand
TTGAAACTGTCCTATTAATCAGTTTTGAAACTGTCTCATTGCTATTTGTTTCTCAAAAAAAAATCTTGTTAAGAAAGTTACGTCTTTAAGTGTCAAGCTTCACATGATGTGGGGAAAAGGAGGTGAGTGGTGAAATTTTAGCTAGGACTCCTCTTTTTCAAATATCTTGTGCTTGACTAAGGTTAAAGATAACTGGTCCAGAGTATAAAAATGATATGGGTTTATGATACATATTGAAAGAAACATAAGAATGTTAATGTGCTTGCCTCATATCAATTATAACTATTATTAATCCCAATTGACCTTCAGTGGGAAATGTCATGTTTATTAACATATTATTTTGTGCTACAGCAGATATAACTGTGAAGCTGTTAACCCAATTATCACTTAGCTTTAGGTAAGCAGATATTTTATGGTTAAATTATGCATTTATATTTCTTTAAGTTTTAGTTTAAAATGTATTTTCTTTTAAGAATAGAACATCTTGAATCAATCTTAAGTAAACCCTCGTTAAAGGTTGTTCTATATAACTTTTAGAGCATTACATCTACTCCATCTGTGAAATGTTAAACTGAAATAAGATGAGATAAGCCCATCCATCAATTTGATTACAACATGTGTTAATATTAAAAGTCACATATATTCACATATTCAAACATGGTGATTATAGTATGGGACAACATAATATGATAATCTGTTACCACATAAATTATTCATTTATTTCAAACGTCACACATATCTTCATTCTATCTTTCCTTCCTTTATTTTAGTTTTTGAGACAAGTGTTCACTATGTAGTTCGGACTTGAACTTGCTGTGGAGCCCAGGCTGGCCTTGAACTCACAGGGATCCTCCTGCGTCAGCCTCCTGGGTGCTGGGATATGCATGCACAACCCTGGACAGCAATTGCATATATATTTAGAAAACATGGTGAAACATTTTTGTTTCTACGTTCTTCTAGACTTACCCCTGCATGCAATATGTCACTATAATTCTTCTTCTGTATTTTCATGCACAACCCAATTGTAAAGATCACCATTATAGGACTTAAAAGATAAGAAACATTTTTCTCATTAATTACATTTTAATAGTTTCATAATTATCCTTGTACGTAATACCTAGATATTTGCCACACAATATCATGCCAGCAAAATTCCTCAGTAATTCTTTTGTGGTTCGTTAGTTATTGTGAACTTAAGTATACTGTAGAAGAGTATGTATTATCCTTCATGAAACACAGGAAACAAAACTGACTTCAAAGAGATATTTTACAGGTTTAATTGCATGAATTGTAAAATTATGATAGCAAAGATAAGCAGCAAAATTTAAACCATGTCCCTTCTGAAGGCAATTAAAATGTATGTTTGGGTGCACAAGAGGTAATCTGTATTTCCATTATATGAATGAATATATCTTATTGGTGTTTTTCTTGACCCAGACTTTTATCTTACTTACATGAATATATGAACATATATGCAAAATTATGTATATGTATATATGTATTTATATGATTATGTTGATGTATAGATTGCAAATAAATACCTGAGAGACTCAAATGTTTGTATGTGAACTATTTCTTTTTATAAAATATAAATTAATATGTTATTACCCCCAAACCAGTGATGCCCAGTAATTTAAAGCCATTTTTTTCTTTTTCTTTTCTTTTCTTTTTTTTAGCTTTTTATTCATTTATTACAGGATCTGCAGGCTCTCACTACACAAATTGGACTTGTAGTGATTCTTTTGTTTTCAGTCTCCCAACTGCTGAGATTATAGACATGCGCCACCACGCCCAGTGTCAATTACCATCTCAGGGCTCCCTGGGGGCGGGGTCAGCACAGGGATCCCGGCTAGGGGACCTCTCTGGCTATCGAACTCCAGTTGCTGCTCTCTGCCTAAGCAGGTGCTTAAATCTGCTGAGATACCTGATTTTATTTATGTATTTGATACAGGGTCTCATTACACAGCTCAGACTCATAGTGATTGATGCTCCTGTTTTCAGCCTCACCAGTGCTGGGATTACAGGCATGAGCCATCACAACCTGACTTGGTGGTCGGACAGCTCAGTGTGCCCCCGGGGCGGGGCCAGCCATGCCCAGGGATTGAACCCCAAGCCCTGCACTTGCCAAAGCAGGCGTTTAGTCTGTTGACTATCTTGCCAGCCCTAATTAAAAGCTATTCTGAGGGACCTTTCATTAAAGTCTTTTAGTGTGAGTCTACTTCACATATATTATTCCAATATTGACACATAAAAGCATTTTTTCTTAGGTAAATGATCAATTTAATAAGTTGTAAATTTGATCTGAAGAATCCTCTTTTTATTTTCTAAGGTCCTGCTCATTTTAATGCTCATTTTAATATGAGTAATAAAAACTGGTTTATTAAGGTTCCTCTGCTTGGCCCATTTCAGCTCCGGAAAAATGTCCAATATCAGTTGTGCCATATTCTTCTCAAGAAAGCATGTGTTCTTCTGAGATGGCTTGATTATGGTTAATGCATTCACCTTTTTTAATTGAGTGCCCAAAGTAAACAACCACATGAGCTACTTCAAAGATTAACAAACTAAAGATTGAAACTCAAAGTGCTCACAGATATGTTAGCAAAAAGCTGTGTGTACACAATTTCCAGGCAATGCTTGAGGCCATCTCCAATGTGTTCAGGGCCTATCATACAACATATGTCGGAGAGAAAACTGAAAATGTGACAAATATTAATATTGATGTCTGTGTTTGAAAACTTGAATATTGACACATCTTTCACCAATGTTTCATATATTGGTTGGTTAGTTCCAGGTCTAATATTTACTAATCTAATTATTTATCAATCCAAAAATGGAGCTTACAGAATCCGAGGCATCTAAAATGCTAAAATAGCCTTTTGCTTGTCGTACCTCTATTGTTCCTGAGCCTGAATTTCGGGCCGTCGGCATTCTCTGGAGTACTGCCTATAGTGCATCTCACCCTGCTAGTAGCTTTCTATCATCTGCATCTCACCCCTGGTTATTCCCAAGCCAAGGGCTCAGTGCAGCACTGAGGCTGAAGAAAACCTCTTAGTTACTTGTGAGGAATGAAGCATACTGTTTCAACCTTCAATTTTTTTTTTAAATCGGACAACAACGAATCTCAAAGAAAGACCCAGAAAAAAATATCTTTTATATCTTACATTCATCCACAAAGCCAGAGTGTTCTTTGTATTTATTTTTCTACTATCA
The DNA here is from genome assembly GCA_002564305.1 of Octomys mimax. Classification (NCBI taxonomy): domain Eukaryota; kingdom Metazoa; phylum Chordata; class Mammalia; order Rodentia; family Octodontidae; genus Octomys; species Octomys mimax. The sequence continues at coordinate 9,828 of NDGM011132143.1, read as the reverse complement.
ATAAATTCACTAGACTTTTCTGGTCCTTCTCTCTCTACTTGGCTATCCCAAAAATTAATAAAATATTCAATAGAGTACAAAATGTAGTATAAATTATATAATAAACATAAGCAAAGCACGAAATAAAAAGGGGAAAGAAAACATTACAATGAGTCAGACATTCCTAGAATTTAAGTCAAAGAGGTGGACAATAACAGATTATTCCCCTCCCCATTTCTGAAATAATTAGAGCTTCTAGATTTTGAGGTTGAAAACTGATGTTTAAACAGCCATAACTATAGTAGCTCTGGGAGGAAAAGTAGCCTTTGGGTAGGAGGACAGCTCTATACTGTAATTGCAGATGTTAACTTGCAGGCAGATTGCATTTTACTTAACAGTTCAAATTATAAGTATTTGTAGTTACTGGATGATTAGCTTTTTTGATTTTCTAACACTTACTTCTTGGTGCCCATCCATACTATTACCATTTTTTAGACTCTGTTTTTAAAGTTCATGTTATTTTAGATAACTTTTCTTCCTTAAATATTATTATAATATGTCCAAAAAGCTTTACACATTTACTGGGATACTATCTCCCCATTTTGAGTAACTTTCTTTGCACTTGCTACAATAATTTTATATTATTATCTTACTAGTGGTATAATGCATGTTTGTACAACTCCCTAGTCCTAAAACATAGAACTGCCTTATTTTATCAAGATACAAAAATTGGTGATTTTTTCTCTTGAGTAATGTGTCTTTTATTTTTCTAGAGATTATCAGAATATGAAATATATCTGTGTTCTTTCCAAACAAATTTTAATGGTTGACTAAGACCCTGAAGAATCAAGAAAAGAATTTTCATGTACTTTCATACATGGTACAGTCTTGAGGCACCTGCTATCACAGAATTTAATCGAATTTCTATTTCCCCATTCTTCTGCCAAACAGTTAAAATTCATAATGACAACATAGAGAACCATGATAGCTGTAAATGTGTAGCAGGAGAAGGTCTGTTGTTGGAACCCATATTCTTGTTACCCTGATGAGTTCTAAGAAGAAAAAAAAAAAAAAACAGAAAGCCTTATAAATCTATCTTTTTCATGAAAATGTTTTATGACAGTTCCAGAAGTCCAAAAATGTCTTCTTTGGCATATGAATACACAGAAATGGTAGTTTCTATGAACTAAAACAAATTAAATTTATCCCTAGTTAGAGCATAAAGTTTTACTCAGAAATCAAAGTAATGGGGAGATTATAAATTTTAATGCTTTAACAGGTTTCAAAATCATATAAACTAATGTATGATTCAAAATAAGCTGTTAGTTATAAGAATAAACATACTCAGTGTATTGTTCAAGTCTCATTCAATGGCACACCACATAACACCAAGTCAAGGCTGTTAAACCAGAAGAAATTGAAAATATTTCACAGCTTCACTGAAGAAAAATTACAAGAGATTTAAACAGGTCTCAGATAAAGCTAGCTACATTTGAAACTCTTCTCTTGTCTCCTGGGTAGGTCTACTTCACTTTCTTAGTATGTTTTTGTTTTCAAATAAAAATTGTGTGTGTGTGTGTGTGTGTGTGTGTGTGTGTGTATGAGACAGACAGGGAGATAGACGGACAGAGACAGAGAGACAGAGACAGAGAGAAAGACAGAGACAGACAGACAGACAAAGACAGACATCAATATAATGGTCATTCACCGTTTTAACAACCAACATATACATACTGTCAGCCATGTGTAGTACCAACTTGGTGGTGTCCAGGAATACTTGAGTAAACTCACAAATCGAAGCCCACGCCCTCTTGGCTTTCACATCCTTAGGAGGAGTGGCAGACAAGAAAGGCAGTGTCCACCCGTCTTACTCTACCCTGCTCTTCCTTTGTCTGTCTGGATCTAGCAAGTCCTGTCAGTCACTCCTCAGATCATACTTTGTTCTGTTAGGCCTTCCCTAAGGATCTAATTCAAAGTTCACCTCATTCCACTTCATGCATACTCATGCTTTTCTGCTTCACTTTGTTTGTGCATTTTGTTTCCAAGCGGGCTTTGTTGCAAGCCTCAAGCCATTGTGCCTGGGCTCTTTCACTGCAGAGCGAGGTCCCCAGGACACATGTATGCAGTGCTCCATCCCTAGGTCTTTCACTATGCCTGAGACATAACAGGTGCTCACAAACATGTGGTAAATTATTAACAGTGGGGGTAGTTCAAAGAACAGGATTAGACTTATGTGTATATTCTATATTAAAAGCTTCAACATTAGCAAAAATCTGTGCATTTTTGTGTTCCTTGACATTGTCTTTATCTTTACTCTCATGAAAATTCTTCCCACATGATTCAAGGTGCCATCAGCTGAATCAGGTCTAAATTTTTCTTTAGAGATTATAATCCCACCGAAAAGATAGGTTCTGTATCAGTATCAGTTCTCTAAACTTCCTATCTGGGTCACAGATTATCTGTGAGCTTGCAGAAAAAAAGAAAATGCAAAAGAACAGTTTTAAAGACAAAATAAAAAAGTTCCGATGAGCAAAACAGAGCTGTATCTCCGATAGGCAGAAGCACTCACCAGATCCGGAGGTTAAAAGAACAACCTTGTTAACTTTTGCTCTTCGTCTTTGTAGCATGCGTTTCCCTTTGCTGGAGCAAGGTACCCAGCTTCCAGGACTTAACGCAGAGCTGGTTTAAAATGGTTCAGAGTTTTCAGAAGATTCAGACACAGGTCAGCTGGCTCCAAGGCAGGAAGCATCACTGCAGAGGTGCTGATCCACCAGACACCCACGGTGCAGAGAGAAGGGAGGAGCCGGGCTCAGGCATGCACCCCTCGGATGGCCGCCCCTTCCACCCTCTCACCTCGGACGCACATTCCGCTATGAGCCCACCAGGGCATCGATCCTCTAATGCGCACAGTGTCCCAGTGATCCAGTCCCCTTCAGTAGCTTTCCCTGTGAATGTGTAGAGCTTTGGGGAAACATTTTAGATCTAAAATATTCAACAGTCTTTTTGCAGCAGAAAAGAATAGCTCTGTAGGTTATCCATGCAGCACTGAAGGGATGAAGTAATCCATCCAGGGTTTGTTGTACTTCATGAGTAAAGCAGTTCGCATTCTTAATAAAAACATTCATATTGTAGTCATATAGGGCATCTGAACATGTTTTGTGACCACAATATAAATGCCATGTTAAAAGCATTGTATTGAGGGTCAAAATAAGTCACTTCAGATTTTGGGAACCCATTTTCTTCTACCTTGGCGCAAAAGTCTGATGGTGAGAATTTTCTCACCAAGGCCATTTTGTGCTTTAAAATTTATTCATTCTAAATTAAGAATTTGCTGACATTTGATGAATTTTGAAGTTATGTCCACAGTGTAATAATTTATTATATATAATAATTACAAATATGCCAATAAACAAACACTAAGAATTCACTGTTGCTTTATTTGATTGTTTTATAGTAGGGGGAACACAAAATAACAAGATGCGGCCATTTTCTTAAAATTTAAGGAACTTCATTACTATAGTCATTAATTTATTTCTTTAAGGTTTCAGATTTTAAAACTAAGACAAAGGGCCGGCCAAATAGCTCAGCGTAATGAAGCACCTGCAAGCAGGAGCAGGGGCCAGGGGTTCAATCCTCCGGCCTGCAGTCCCAGCCCACCCCCCCACCACCCCGGGGTGTGCTGAGACTGCAATTGAGACTGGGCGTGGTGGTGTGTGCCTGTAATCCCCGCTCTTGGGAGGCTGTAAACAGGCAGATCACTATGGGTCTGATCTAGTAGTGAGACCCTGAACATCCTGTAGATACCTCTCAGGGGCACAGTCAATGGACTGACAAGCACAAGGCCCTGAGTGTGGCTTCCAGTAGCAAGAAAAATAAAAAGTAAAAACAAATAAATGCACATTTTAAATATACATATTAAAGAAGTTCTGGGTATTATTTCCACACTGAAACCCAGTTTTAAGAATATTGATCTGGACTCATGTATGCAGAAGTAAAATGCATATGTCCATTAGATTATAGAATCATTGACTGGGGATTTAGCTCAGCAGTGAAACACTTGCCTGAGAAGCTGGAAGCCCTGGCTTTAGTCCTCAGGACCAAACCACAAAATAAACCTAAAGATACAGGTGTAGATTATAAAATCACATGAACAACATAGATAAATATTCATCTTTCTTAGGTTAAAAGAAAAATTAATTTTATGAAAATGGTGAGGAATAAGATAGGCTAGTTTATTAATCATGTATCTAGTTATGAGTAACAGAACTAAGAGCCAGCAAGATATCTTAGTGGATTAAGTTGCCTGCTTAGGGAGATGCAGGGACCAGGGTTTAATCCCTGGTGGGCTGCGCCAGCCCTGCCCCCGGGGCACACTGAGATGGTGCTTGAGACTGGGCATGATGGCACGGGCCTATAATCCCAGTGCTTGGGAGGCTGAAAACAGGAGGATCACTAAGAGTCTGATCGTTGTAGTGAGACCCTGTAGACCAGGTCCTAAATGCATTTTTTATTTTATTTTATTTTATTTTATTTTTTAATTTTTTTGCAGAACCGGGGATTGAACTCAGGCCCTTGAGCTTTCCAGGTATGTGCTTATTCTACTGAGCTATCTCTCTGGCCCCTTAAATACATTTTTTTAAAGTAACAAAACCAACCCTGTGGAAATGGTTCTATGCATGTAACACCTCTTTTTTACTATTATCTGAAGAGAGCATAAAATTAAAAAATTGAAATAATACAGAACTTCACCAAGAAATAAAATTTGACAATAGTTGCTGTAATGCATAATGCTATCTGAACATTAGTTGTCCATATTACCAGATATAAGCATGAAAATTGATTTTGAAAAGTTATAAGAAATTTAAAAGGACAACAAAACTTTGAAGAATCAACAGCTCCCCTCTGTAGACCAGTAAAAATAAGCAGTGTAATTGTCCAAGCTGTCCTACATACACATAAATATATCTTTCCCCCGCCTCCCTTTTCTTTATGTTCATTCTACTTTTCCTTTTGTTTTGAACAGTTTATTTCCCTTTTACAGTGTCTATCTGAACTTTCTGATTTTATTTACTCTTTCAGACTGTCTTACTACTGAGACAGTAAGAATGTGCACACCTGGGTCTGATTTATTTCACTTATGAGTGTGTTCTCTAGTTGTATCCATTTAACTATAAAAACTTCAAATTTATCTTTTCTGATAATTCAATGATACTTCATTGCGTAGGAAAAAACATATCTTTTTTACCCATTCTTCAGTTGATCAGCATTTGGGTTGTTTCCAAAATTTAGTTATGACAAATTGCACTGCTATAAACATGGGTGTACATATGATTGGAAAGATAATCAGGATCCAGGAGGGGAAAACTGGGCTCAATGGAATCTCCAATGCTAGATTTTTTGATAAATCTTGACGCTGATTTCCACGGAAGTTGTACCAGTCAGCATTCCCACCAACAGTGGAAAAGTGTTCTTTTTCCCCAAAGCCCCTCCAGCATTTTTTATTGATTGATTTCTTGATGATAGCCATTCTTTCTGGGGTGACATGGAATTTCAGTGTTGTTTTAGTTTGCGTTTCTCAAATGGTTGATGATGTTGAATATTTTTTCATCTATTTATTTTCCACTTGTTTTTCTTCATCTGGGAAGTATATAATCATCCCAGATACATACTTTTTATTGGGTCTTTGAATTTGGGTGGCCTGATTTTACTTTTCAATTCTTTACTTGTGCTAGATAGAAGTGTGTTGTCTGACAGTCAGCTATGATTTTTTTCTCAATTTGTGGTTGTTCTTCTTTTTGGTTGGTGATTTCTTTTGAAGTGAAAAATTCTCAAAAAGATGAGATCCAAGTTGTTTATTATTTGATGTATTTCCCATGCAATTTGGTTTTGGTTCATGAACTTTTTTACCTACCCCATGTATCTAAGATTTCTATGTACTTTTTCCTCCAGAACATTTAATGTTTCTGTTTTAATATTTAAATCTTTGGCCACTTTGACTGTAGCTTAGTGCATGGTGATAGACATGGGTATAATTTTAGCCTTTGAAATGTGGAAAGCTAGTCTATCAGCATCATTTATTAAAGAGATGATGATTCTTAGTGAATAGATTTGGGCCTTTTGTCAAAGATAAGGGGGCTGAGTGTATTTTTATTTGTATCTGCATCTTCTATTCTGTTCTATTGATTCTCAGGTCTGTTTTCCTTCCGATACTATGCTAATTTTATCACAGCAACTTTGTCGTGTAATTTCTAGTCAGGTATTGTGATCCTATATCTTTGCCTTTGATGACCAGGAATGCTTTACATATTCTAGGACTCTTTTGCTTGCAGATGAATTTTAGAAATGTTTTCTCTCAAATCTGTTTAAATATACTAAGGATATCTTAACCAAGATTGTATTGAATCTGTATAAAAATTTTGATATTATGGCCATTTTCACAATATTGGTTCTGCCTATGCAGAAGCAAGGAGTAATTTTCTGTTTTCTAAACCTTTGTTCAACCACTTGGGTGCCTGTTTATAGCCTCCCAAGAGCAGGGATTATAGGCCCCCAGTCTCAATTGCCATCTCAGCGTACCCCTGTGGTGAGGCCAGTATGGCAGGCCCAGGAATGAGCCCCTGGCCCCTGCTCCTGCTTGCAGATGCTTTAATCTGCTGAGCTATTTGGCTGGCCTTTTTCAGTTTCATTTAACTGGTTTTGCCAGCTTACAATGAAATTATTAACTTTCTGGATATCTGTTTCATGTGTTTTAATTCTTTCCTGTACTGTTCAATGTTCCCATCATTTTTCTATTTTCCTGTCTTCTTCAAATGTGCTAAGCAATTCATAATTTTTATTTTCCTTTTATGTGAGTGACTATATCTGATCTGATTTCTTCTGCAGCCTGATGCAGTTGTTACTTTAGTTTATTTCTTATTATTTTGGAAATTTCAAGGTTTTTTTTGTTTGTTTGTTTGTTTTTTGTTTTTATTTTAGTAAGAGGTCTCACTACGTAGGTTAGACTTTTAGTGATCATCCCATTTTTCAGCCTCCCAAGTGCTTGGATTACAGGTGCAAGCCACCATGCCCAGTCTCAGTAGCTGTCGCAATGCACCCTGTGAGTGGGGCCAGCACTGGAAATGAGGGACAGAAACCTGGCCATTGTGTCTGCCTAAGCTGGAGCTTTAATCCACTGAGCTCTTTGGCCAGCTCCTCAGGAATGTGACTTTCAAGTTTTTCAATTACTTTGTGTCCTGGACTTATTCTGGGTGGGTGAGAAGTCTGAAATTGTCTTTTTCTCCTTCCTTTAGATATTTTTAAAGCTCTCAACGTTCACTTGGACTTAACAGTAAAGAGAAATGGGGGAAGGGCATGTGGAAGTAGGGTTCCTGCCATGGTGTGGGGAGGGAAGGCTTACCGAAGCTCACACTGTGTGTGGTTTGGCATGGCTTCCACCATGGTGAAGGGGCATGGGGTGGGTGTGCGTTGCAGCTCAGGAAGGCTCCAAGGATGATGGGGGAAGACTAAAGCTCCACAAGTCTTTCCTGTTGAGGCCCAGAATACAACTCTTCAAATCTCCTGCACTTGTGGTGGGGTCAATGCTTATAAAAGTTCCTGAGATGGTGGTGAAGATGAGGCAGGACTTATGAGGTCCCCATAACTGTTTAATGTTCACCTGTCTTCTGTCTACCACCTCTTACATACCCACAATACACTGTTCCATTAAGAGGGCTGCCTGTTAAAAGCCATTAATATCCTTAAGATTCCTCCAAGATAATGCTCACCTGGCTTGTGAAATGTCACATGAATACAAACTCATGCCATTCAGTTATTTTTTTCCATTGTCTCCCCCACATTTTCTGTTTGTTTATTTGTTTTTTGCAGTACTAGAGATTACAACTTATGTGTAATGCTTGCTCAGCAAACTACCACAGAGCTACATCTACAGCACACCTTCAGCAAAATGCATGCTATCTAATTATTTGTCTGTTACTCTTAACTGCGTAGCCCTGCAAGTTTTTCTGTTTCTGAACTTCATTTGGAACTCTTAACATCATTACTGGAATCTCCCTTGCAACATTGTCTAATCTTTTGTCAGTTAATCACTGCTGATGTACTCTCTGAAATGCTCTTGTAATGTCTCAACTATTTAGGCTTAGACACCTTATTGATTTTCTCATGCCACTCTCTAATAGTCCATGCCGCAGGTGAATTTACATCACCAGCCACTAGATACAAACACTATTTTATTTACTTTTCCCATTAACTGTTTAAATTTCTAATTTGGTAAAATTTTAAGTAAAATATTATGGAAAAATAAAAAATATTATGCCCCAAAATATATTCCTTACTTGTACACTTCAGGATTTATGTCATTTGACTGTTTTCTTAAAATTTGATTGTTCCTAGGGGTAGGTAAAGAGTTCATGAACAAAAGCCAAATTGCACAGGAAATACTTAAAAGAATCAACAGCTGGAATCTCACCACTTTGAAAAGTTTCTGCAATTCAAAAGAAATTATCAACAGAAAAAGAAGAAAGCCCATGAACTGGGAAAAATTATAAGAGATTATCCCTCTGGCAATAGGCCTGCTAGCTAGAACATATAAAGAATTAAAAAGAATCAGCCTCCCCAGATTCAAAGACCTAACCAAAAAATTGGCATCTGGGATGAATATACCCTTCTCAGAGGAAGAAATACAAACGACAAGTAAATATATGAAAAAATGTAAAACATCATTGGTGATTCAAGAAATGTCAATTAAAACAACACCAAGATTCCATCTCACCACAGAAAGAATGGCTATCTTCCAGGTTTGTGTTTTGATCCCCAGCCTACTGTGCTGGCCCTGCCCCTAGGGCATGCTGAGATAGTGATTGAGACTGGGCATGATGGCATGTGCCTGTAATCCCAGAGCTTGGGAGGCTGAAAACAGGAGGATCTCTATGAGTCTGATCTGTGTAGTGAGACCTTATAGATCCTGTATTAAATACATTAAAAAAAAAGTGAATGGCTATCATCAAGTAGTCAACCAATAACAAATGCTGGAAGGGCATTTGTTATGAGGAAAAAGGAACCCTTCTCCACTGTTGGTGGAAGTGCATTCTGGTACAATCACTATGGAAATAAGTGTGGAGTTCCTCAAAAATTTAGGATTAGAGGTCCCATTCAAACCAGCTATTCCTCTCCTGAGTATTTTTCCTAAAGAACTAAAAACATCATACCACAGCAATATATGTGCGCCCATGTTTATAGTAACACATTTTCTCATAGCTAAATCTTAGAGGTCACCCAAATGCCCATCAATGGAGAAATGGATAAAGAGAAGGGAGTATTCTGCACAATGGAGTATTACTGAGTTATAAGAAAAGATAAATTTATGAGTAAATGGATGCAACTAGAGGCCATACTCTTGCATGAAATAAATGAAACCCACATGTGCAAACATGTATTATCTCCTTAGTGTGAGAACATGAAGGAGAAAGCTAAATCTGAAGCACATAATAGATACTGGGAACAGGGAATGAACCTATTTAAAAAGAAGGAATTTCTGACTTGAGGAAAACAGGGGAAGGAATTGGAGAAAGAGATGTATCTATGTATGGTAAACAGGGTGGTTTGGACAATTTTACTGTGGATTTCTGCTGGTTTATAGAAAGGAGCAGTTAATGCTTAATTTTGTTTTTCTTCTTTTTCAATTATTTTCCCTTTTGCTGTCTTCTTACTTTCTTCTGTATATTTTCTTTCTTCTTCAAAGTTTGCATGCATATATCTAGCAATATAAACAACTAATTTGAAGACAACACTATATAATACAACATATACTGTGAATTTCATATTATTGTGTTTAATTAAATTCTATATCATTTG
>NDGM011132130.1:0-18439 GCA_002564305.1 Octomys mimax | reverse complement strand
TTCTGAGAGGGACACTTATTTAGTTGTCCATACCAAGGGTGGGCTGGACTCAGCCAGCAGGAGGTTGATGGGACCATGACACAGATCCAGCCAGACATGGGAAAAGTGAGAGGTGTGCAGAGAAGTCAGGGCTGGCTGGGCAGGGAATCCATACATACAGAGAAGGCCGAGGGTCCAAACCAAGATCAGGGAAGGAAGGGCCTGGTGTAAGGGATGAACAGAGAAATTGTCACCAGGGTTCACATCAGTTGAGTAACAGAGAGGACACAGGGTTTGCTCTGGGAGTGGGGCACAGTCCCCCAGTCCCCACTCAGCAGGACAACAGGGAGCCTAACCTTTATCCCCCCAGATCTCTTTTTCTTGACAAGCACTCACCCCATAAAAATATTACAAAACACAAGAAAGTTATATATAAAAAATTAAAATCACACATTATATCACCAACCATGCTGTGTATTTCTTTTCAGTCCTTTTGTACGTGTATTTTTATGCAATTGAGATGAAGACAAAGAATATTACATCTTGTATATTTCACCAAACATCTTCAATACCTTTCATGTCAGATTGATGATTTTCAGAACTATTTCAGTAGCTGTGTTGTTTTCCCATTTATAATTCACCGAAATTCATGGACCTTCTCCTCTCCTGTTGAGCTTCAGATGGTTCACAGTTGCCTAAAACATCCTACATAACACTTAATGTATTTGGTTGTTGCTGGGTCTCACTACGCAGCTCAGACTCCTGGTGATCCTCTTGTTTTTAGCTTTACCAGCGCTGGGATTACAGGTGTGTGCCACACACCCAGACTCAATGGCAGGCTCAGCACACCCCAGGAATGGGGCTGGTGTGGCATGCAGGGCTAGGGATCGAACCCTGGTCCCTATTGTCAAAGCAGATGTTTAGTCTGCTGCGCTATCTCGCTGGCCCTGCTATGTAACCCTTTAATGAACATCTTTGAGCACAATGTTTTCCCATACTTTAAGTTGTTTTCTTCAGATAGATTCTTAGAAATGGAAATATAGTTCAAGTAGATGCTTCCTTAAAGGCTTTCCTACATACTGGCTTTGTTTTTAATTGCTTTTCGGGAAGGTTGCAGCAATCGGCATTCCCACACACAGCACCTGGTGCCCAGGGACTCGACTCTTGTCTACTGGATGCCCACTGTGCTCTTTCTGGTGCAGGTCAGTGATAGAGGGTGTCTTGCTTCCCGTTAGCACCCCCAGCCTAGAAATATTCATGCCTCACTCATTAGGGAGGTTGGACTTCAGGGACCTGAGGTTGGGCGGGCGGGGCGTCCCTTAGACTTAACCAAGTGAGTGTCTTCATGAAACAGGTCTCAGTGGACAACCTTCTCTCTTGACAGTAGACAGTGGCCTCTGAGGTTGACAAGAACTGGCTGGTGGGGGAAGCGAGCTCTGCTTAAGTGTAGTCTGATGCACTCTGCTTCTTTTGGCCTCTCAGTTCAGCAAAAGGGTGTTCAGACCCTGGAGTGTGAGCATGGGTGTGGACCAGTGTTCATGCAGGTGGGCAGTTGGACAAGCTCCTCTTCCTGTTGGGGTCCTTTGGCAGAGCATTCTCCACAGAGCCCTTTTCTAGCCTTTCCTGGAAGTGACGCCATACAAGGCACACAGGTGGGATAAATAAGGAGAATAACCAGTTAGAATTTTCTGAAAACTACCTCACTTTAGAATGTTAATTTGACAATTAATCAGATTGCTTTTCCTAAAAAAAAGTCCTACTCACTGATATGCCACCATATCAATTGTTTTGACTGCACTGACCAATGTATTGAGGTAAAACAGAACATTTGAATTATTTCCCTCTATAAACTTGTCTGAAAGCCTACATTAATATAATTTTTTTTTTACTTCTATAACTAATAAAACTGAACTAATAAAGCTGAAAACCCAGTAAATACTATCTGGCAAAGAGAAATCAGTACCCATTTTTTTTCTTTTTGGGTGCTTAATAATTTGTCAAGAAAGAAGTTATTTGATTACAAATATTGGCACATATATTTTGTAATAGGAAGTGGTAAATTTGGATAAATTAATGCACAGTTCAAACAAAATTTTACTTGCTCAAGAAAAATCTCTCAGCCTTGACAAGTGAAACCAAAGTACATTCATGAATATGCTAATTTTTTCCTTTTGTGGGTATTAATGATATCCACTTGATCTTGTTATGATGTGTAAACAATATTTATAAAAGTAAAGGTTAAGTGTCTCTGGAGGAAGACAGTCATCAACTGGCATTTCACAAAAGTATTTCTTTTGTCTACTTTATTTTCATATTTCTTTATCTCTTGGTGACTTCTGTTCCATACACTGCTGTTGTTTACCATTAAAAGTCAAAATTTGACAAGCTGTCATTTAGGGGAAATTCTGGATTGGAATCTTTGGCTCAGTCCAGGGCTCGCTTACCTTCTGGCCTGTGTCTATAGGCCAGCACACAGACACGCTAATTCTCTCCTCACACCATGGATGGTTTTGGCTTTAGAGACCTTGTGAGTAGGGAAAGGGATTCTTTTCCAAACTTCCTATGGCCACAGTGGGAAGCCCCTAATCTTTTACTCTGGAATCTTGCCCAGTTCCACCTATGGGCAGAAGGGTGGATTGGGAAAGGTCAGGCCCAAGAGGGGTAAGAGGGAGAGGAAGCTGCTCTGCCCCTTGTGCCTCCCATCATTGCTTGCTTCAGCCTGTGTGAACACTGCTCAGAAAGTGACAGTGAAGCCTGGGCACACCAAGAATGCAGAGGGCCCTCATGGGCTCTGTACTTTCCAGTGAGTCGATAACTTGGATAGGTCATGGGTCAATGCAGTTCCCAGTGGGGTATCAGGGAGGGGTTCTGCTGCCCTGGCTTTCTGCTTCTTCAACCTTTTTCTGTTCACCTGGACAGCTCCCATGAAGCCACCATGGAGAGCACTGAAGAGAAAGCATGTGACAATTCAGAGAAAGGCCTTCAGGGCCTCCAAATGTGGAAAGTGAAAAACATGGTAGCTCCTCACGACATTGCCAGTTTTACTCTTTAACATCACACTCCTAAGTGTGACTCCATTTATCCCAAAGGTTTCAGTCTTGAGTGATGGGTCCCAGCCCCAGGCCGTGCTCACCATCTTGCTTTTGGCCCTGCTTCCAGTCCTTACCTTAGTCCGTCACTGTGATGGCCTCACTGTCCCTCCCTGCTATTGTCTTGCAATTCAAGACAAGGTGTTATGACACAAGGTTTATTTTATCTGAATGGAATAAGAGATGTCTTAATGGGATTTTCATGAAAACTGATCCCAGGTAATTTGAGGACAAAATAAATTTCAAGGACATGTCTTATAGAAAAGAAGACCTGAACAGTGATATAAGTTAGAAACATCAGGGTTTAAGTCCATGTATTTGGGAGGCTGTTGAGGTGGAGTTTCCAGCTGACCACAAGGGCGCCCCTCCTTATTCACCTCCCCCAACTTCGAGCTCTCTCTCCCTCTCTTGCTCTTGCTCTCTTTTTCTGAATGGTTCCATTTCTAGAAGTAAGAACCCCAGATCGTGGCACAGTGGCCCCTCTAACTCCATTCAGGGACTTTGTCTTTCACTCCCAGTCACATTTGTCTTTCCACATCCTTATTTCAATGACCTCAATGGTTCAGAAAGTTAAAAGAATGCTGCCTCTCTTCTCTCCCTCCAAAAAGGGTCAACAAAAACAGACACACTTCCTCTTTCTACGAGGAAAAGTATTGTATAGATGGCAGAATATGCACAATTAAATTTTAGAGATGATGGTAATAATAATAATAATCACTTGGGACCAGCTGACTGGCTAATACTTCACCTTGGTTCATTGTCTAGACTGGGGAGAGATCATATGTAAGGTTGTTTTGAGCCATTTTTATTATTTTAATTACTCCTTTTATCAAGTCAGTCTTTTTTTTTTTTTTAGGATTTTCTCACACATTCACAAAGTTGGGATGGCTTTTGCTTTGGCATTTTTCCCATTGTGAAATTTTAATGTAGTCTCTGCAGTATCCTAATCATTGCTTATGCAAACTATTCTTATACCTCTTTCCTCTTTCTCAGATTGTTCATTCCTAAATACAATGTGCTAACCATGATGACATTTTTCCTGTATCGTAGAGTTGCTGGCACTCAGGCCTCCTATTAACCATGGCAAGGCCAACACTAACAAATATGCACACTTCTTTTCCTAATTGCAAAGCAACTTTTTATGGCTACTTATTAGAGAACCCCAGAAGATCAGTTATAATAACCAAGACACAGTTTATAAAGATGAGGTATTATTTCTTCAGCCTCCCATTCTAATAAATAATGAGCAACAAATTGTTTAATTGTAAAAGTCCTTGTAAGAAGTACACTTAGGAGGAGCCAGACAGATAGCTCGGTAGAGTAAGTGCTTGCCTGGCAAGCGCAGGGTCCTGAGTTCAATCCCCAGTACGACAAAGTAAATAAATAAATAAGCAAATAAGAAATAAACTAGGGAGAAATTGTATCCAATTTGTAGATACAGTTTATAGAAATGCTAGATATACTAATAATCAGAATAAGAACTGTTTTACCAGTGAGAGGCATTTAGAACACAAATAAGTGTGTGTAACATGTTGGCATGACGCTGTCTCATCTCTCCTGCAGTTCCTGTCTTCTTCCTGTTCCACCCCTCTGGAGTTCCCCCCCTGGTAGCCCTTGTTGAGCCTGTGCTCACAGCACACACACAGCCTCACATTTGCATATCCTGTGTTCATGCACTCGCTGACCTCTGCTGCCCACGGGCCCTGTGATGGCCATGCGTATGAACCATCATGCCACAGTGAAATCAAAGTCCAGTAGGTAGAAACCTGCGGCCTCTCCAGGATATTAAGTAGCCTGGGTGGACAATCTGGCCAACCCTTCCCTAGCCCCTGCAACCTGCTCTGTGATGAGTGTGGTATCTTGCCTCTGGGGAGCATGCACTCAGAAAGACGAAGTGGTGGCCCACTGTTTCCATTCTAGACAATTCACAAGCACAAACTTGAAGACATCAACACCTTCAAATATCTGTAGAGCTTTTGTGCTCCTTGCACAATATACACAAAAATAAGTAACTGAAGGGGATGGGGAGATGGCCCCACAGTCTAAGTACCTGCCCGGCAAGCTCAAGGACCCGGGTTTGATCCCTGGTACCGAATACTGTGCTGGACCTGGAACCCCAGGCACACTGTGCAGGCCACCAAAATGGGTGTGGTGGCGCATGCCTGTAATCCCAGAACTGGGGAGGCTGAGACAGAAAGATCACTATGAGTCCAAGCTGTGTAGTGAGACCCTGCACCAAATAAATAAATAAATAAATAAATAAATAAATAAATAAATAAATGCTTTTTTAAAAAGAGTAACTGCACACCGCACATTTTCTCCCTTCCCTTTGTGAATGTGATTGGCCTCTGCTTTCTGGAGCGTGACCTCGCACCACCTCCCCATCACCTAACAAGGCTCTAAGTGTGCACGATATCAGCTGCTCAACTCCCTGCAGGCAGATAGGGTAAAAGCTTCTTCTGTCTCAGACGCAGTTCATTTTGAAGTGCTTCTGCTTTAGTAAGGACCTGGCTGTGGACTCTGGATAGAAGGCAAATTAGCGGGCATAATCATGGGCATTGATTGGACACCCACGAAGCCCAGGCACCGCAATAAAGACTTCTCTACATGTGTTGTGAGCAGAGCCTCTCAGTAGCCCTGGGAGTCCATTCTATTTTTATCCTCATGTTATTTAGATGAGGAGGCTGGGCTCAGGGAGGTCAGGGGAATTTGCAGGTAAGGGGTGGGCGGGTCCAGGACTTGCTGTGGGTCTCTTGGTCTCCAAGCAACTGCTTCTTGTCCAAGTGGGATGTCGAGGCATTCATAGGGAGCGAGGAAGTGTTTCTATACAGTACCTTGGAAATTGTGGGTTTTTAAAACTTCATTTGGGAGCTGGTGAGCTAGCTTAGTGGTCTAAAGCACCTGCTTACTCAGGGATGGCCGTTCGAACCCCTGCACCACATGCCACACCAGCACCAGCCCCAGGGCCGCTCCCTTTGCCCCCCCCCAAAAAAAAACACCTCCATTTGGAGGTTGGGGATATAGTACAGTGGCACAGCACCTGCCTGGAAAGTGCAAGATCCTGAGTTTGATGCCCAGTACCAGGAAATAGCATGAAAACATCATTTGTCACCTAAAAATAATAGCAACATATTCTGCTCTTATAGTGAAGAATACAGCCACATAATCTTGATACCTGAATTTGTAGGGATTGTTGTTTTATTTTCTTATAATCAAGTTGGTGCTGACGTCTGCTACCTGCTGTGGATTCTCAGGAGTGTGCTGTCGACTCACACAGAAAAGGCTGTGACCACACGACGTGTCCCAGAAATGCTTGTTTTGTTTGCTGGTAGCAAGGATGCCCAGGAGAAGGGTCTCACTGGAGACAGAGCAGGCAGTGGAGCATTCTGCTTTAATCTGCGTTATTCTGCAAATGAAGGATAACTTTCAGCAAAATGTCAGCAAGTAAATGTTCAATCAGTGTTGCTTATTTGAATTGAATTGGTTTTATAATTTTACTTATACTTGATTAGACCACTCCATTGGAGTTTAATGGTTTTAGAGTCATTCCAAGAACTTAACCAGTGAAGTCAAAACTAGGAGAGGAAGCAAGACAGCATTTTTCCCTAAGTGGTCTGTACATTGTTCAAGCTTGGGTTCTATGTGCTAAATTTCTCTGTATGATCTACTGAAAACCTTCCACTCAAAAGAAAAGCTCTGCTACCCTCTAGGGGGCTTGGCCAGCCCACCCTAGGTTTTTCTAGAGGACTAAGGTGTTGATGTCTCCTTTCACGCTCTGAATGCAATCTGGGAAGGAGCGAGTATGACCTTGGGGAGACCTCTCCTTCACTGAGATTCTCCGATGCATCTCTTACTGGCCTGATCAGCCAAGGTGCTGTTGGATTCTCCATCACTCTTTGTCCTGATTCCAGTGATTGACAGCTGTGTTTACACATCACCATGGCATATGATCATCTTCTCATCACCTCCAGGAAGATATGTGGTGCAGCTAGCAAGCTGCACCAGCCCTGCCTAAGTGGGGAAGATACACTAGGATTTCCAAGGCTTCTGGCTTAAAAGGTCCCTGAGTTTGCTAGACCCGGAGAGCAGATGATCTCTGACAGTGTCTTCAGCACTTGGTGTTGATGACAAATCCTCCACAGGACTGCAAAGCACCAGGACGCAGGACAGTGAGTGCAATGGAAAGGAGGGAAAGGCCAACTCCACAGCATGTGGCATGAGACAGAGGGGCAGGCAGTCGGCAGCTGGCAAGAGAAGGCTGGCTGAGGTACACTGCCAACCTTGGGTAGCCTGGGGACATCCTGTGAAAGAGGGAGCCTTTTTGTCTCTGTGGAACTCACTGTCTTCCTGTTAATTGTAATTTTAATAAAATATGTGGAGAAGTGTCCAGCACTGCAGGTGCCTGAGAAGAGCGTTAGTGTCACTGTGCTTGGTATCGTCCATGATAGCCTGCACTGGGAGAGGAAAGACTGCAGGGTATACTGAGGGGCAGTCTGAGGGGCTGGGCATCAGTGTCAGGGTGGGCACGCCCGGATCTTCCCTTGGCAACTTCTCCTTCAGTTTCCCAGTTTACATCACGGAGGGTCACATCACCTCGCTCATCCTTTGCAAATTCTGGTCTTTGCCCATCATTATAGCAACCTCAGAGCTCAAAGCTCCTACAAATGACTACTGGTAGATATTTTAGTGCTCATCTTTAAGTCTAGTGCTGTCCTTAGACAAGGGCTGTGGAAAGTCTTTCTTCTGTTGTCTCCCATCACGCAAAGGTGCTTGACAGCTTTTCAGGATGCGCTTCGGAAGTGCTTGAACCGTAAGCTCAGAGTGGCTCCAGATGGTTAGTGTTCACCATTTTGTGGTAGGAGCTGTGCCTTCCCTTTTGTCTCCCACAAGGTGCTTCCCCTAAAGATAGCATGATGGACGGGTCCCCCAGGGGAGGAAAGACAGCACTGACTGTAGGGATTGTTTACTATTTTTATGCTTTGTTACAGTTTTAGGTATCACATGACAAATTTCTGCCCAGGAGATAATGCTTGTATTAATAGGTCACACTTTGCTAACCTGGCTACTTGCAAGGTGTTATTTTAAACCTTGTGCCCATCATCTGATAGTTTGTGTCACCTGTCTCCCTCACATTTGACAGATAAAGGAACTGAGACCACAGAGGTTAAATAACTTGCCCACGACCACTCAGCCGGCGAGAGGTGCAGCTGAGATGCACATCCAGATGGTGGTGCTCAGCAGCTGTGAGCTTAACACTATTTGAGGCTATTTTTTATTTATTTGTGCATTATACAGAAATGTTGCAGACTCGATTGCATCATTTTTATAAATTGAACCTTAGAGAACCCATCCAGAACTTTATTCTCTCATCTCAGCACAGTGCAGGATGTGCTGTGCCAGATGTTTGGTCCCCTCCCCCCATGCCATGCATCAACCAATTCTCACATACCTACTGTGAATCCTGTAATTTACTTCAATTCCGACACCATCTCCTGGAGGTCACTTGGGGTGCGCAGGTCCTTGTCTCCTAAGATGCCCCTCATTGAGGTGCCAGAACTTCTGACCGACCCACTGTCACTCAGGGATTCCTGTGACCTCTTTGATCCCCTGGTGGGGTTTGACCATTTGCTAGCATAGCTAGCAGAATGGGAGGATGCAGGTTACTTACGAAGACCTGTTTATGACAAAAGATATTAGCAGAGTGTAGATGCCTCTCCAGATAGAAAGACAGGGTGGGGCTGGCAGGGGCCTATAGCAGGAGCCTTGTCCTGGTAGGCTTGGGGTACGGTACCCTCCCACTCTATGGATGTGGCTGGGTTCAGCAACCGAGGCACCCCCTTGGGGGGAGTGTTTGTGGATTTATTATTAGTAGTATTTAAATGTGTCTTTGGTTGTATAACTGTACGCTGTTCACCTCTACTGGAGGTCAAGGGGTGGGTCCAGAACTTCCAACCTTCCAATCACAGGTTGGTTCCTCTGACAACCAGCCCCACTCTGTAGTGATTCAGGGTCTTACTAAAACTCCTAAGCTACCCTGACTGGGGGAGCTTTCGCCTTCATGGTCCTCAAGGTGCCCTATGCTGTTTTAGGAGCCTGGGACAAAAGACTAAATATGTGAATAGACAGCACTACCATTGCTCTGGTCGGGAAATTGCTAGGGCTTCGGGAGCAGCGCACCGGAAGCTGGATCAAGGCCAAAGTTGATGTTTGTGTTACTTCGCAGCAATGTGAGGCTCAGAGCTGGAACCTTCAGGGTCCAGCCTGCAAGGTTGGCTTTGAGTCCATGGCTCAGCACAGCATCCGCATCTACCATGGAGCATTCTGCATATCAGAAGCACCAGCGAAGTGTTACTGGAATTTAAGGGTGGATTAAATGATCGTGGATAGCATTTTAATTATGATGTTATTAATATTCACTGGGCTGTTTCCTACCTAATGATCAGAAGAAAGCTTTATGAATTATTTGTTTCATTTCACATACAACCAGGTACCAAAAACATATTGGTAGATTTATTGTTTTTTTTCTCATTGTTTTGAACTGGGGAGGTGGAAGGATAGAGGTTCAGTCTTGACTCTTGTCCAGATCCTGACATTTTACCTGTGAGTGGAGCCTCAGGTTCCATGAATTGTAACCACCCTGTGAGTTCTCAAGGCTGGGTGGATGTTTCTTTGGTTGTATAACTGTATGCTGATCATCTCTACTTTCCACCTCTCTCTTCTTTCTGGAGGTCAAGAGGTGGGTCCGGAACTTCCAACCCTCCAATCTCAGGTTGGTTCCCCTGGCAACCAGCCCCATTCTGTAGTGATTCAGGGTCTTTCCAAAACTCCTAAGCTACCCTGACTGGGTCACACTTTGGGCACAACAGGAAGAGGCCCTCCACTGCCTTCCCGTGAACTGTGTTGCCTGGCCCCTCCTCTCTGGCTTCAAAATCCACAAAGGAGTGTATAAGATGAGCCCTAGAGAAGAGACAGAAGTCATAGTGGGAGGTTCTCACCATTCCTGCTTGACAGTCTGAATGTGAAGAGCACAGGTGTCACAGCGACTCACGGGGCTGTATTTTGTACAACTCATGCATGGCAGATCCTCCATAGCTGTTGGCTAAATGAATACACATAACTCCTAGCTTCCTTGGTACCCATCCTGGGGTCCCATTTCTGTTCTCCACAGAAGTAGACATCTCAAAGGTTGTGGGTTCTGGCGGTGACAGCGCCTCTGCTGTTCTGAGCTCACTGTGGAGAGAAGGAGGGGCACTCTGTCACCAGTCACCTGATCTCTTCCCTGCCCATCTCCCATCTGCAGTGGCTCTAATGATTCAGTACCTACTTCATGCTCAAAATACAGCCACCAACGGCTCCACATTGTCAAGAAATTGGTCAGACTCAGCAGAAAATGACCATCAAGTACAGAAGCTTGCTTGGTGCCTTAATCAGCAGAGAGATTATCCCTGGTGTGCTGGTTGTGCTTACTCCTGGCTTTGCTGCAGAGGTAGTGGCAGGTGACATGTAGCTGTTAGAGCTTTCTCTCCTCAGCCAGTGACCACAGAGCCCTGGGACAGAGCGGCTGGCCTTGCGTGGGAGGACTTCACCTCCATCCCAGGTTCCAAGTAGCCAAAGAGCAACAGGTGGTTGGCCATGGGCCTGCTTTTGAAATGTAGGTTGGATCTGTGTCTACTGCTTGGTCAAAGGGGGCCGGCCACTCCCTCTGATATCATGGATGGAAGCAGGGGTAAAAGAGATATTCAGCACTTGGGGGAAGATGCTGTTAGGGGTGGAAGCTGGGACCAGCTTTACTGTGGTGCAGAAGTAACAAACATTCAGGAGACTCCATGCCCTGACTTTTCATCTTGTCCCAGGCCAGCAGTATGCAGTAGGTTCCTCTCTTGTGATCCTGGGCCACGCAATCTCAAGGGGCCAACAGCAAGACATTGTAGTATACCACATTGCTGTGCTAGGAATTTGGGTGTCTGGGAATATTGAAAGTATTTTAGATTTAAAGATATTTTCAATCTTTGATTGGCTTATCTGAACACAATTCCATCATAAGTCAAACAGCATTTCTACTATCTTATCATTAACTTCAGTGGAAGAGAGGGTTTTAGGTATTTATCTGGATCAAGAAGAAATATGGCAAGGGCTTCAGATATTCTTGAGTAAAAAATCCAGGAAGTGCATTTAATATTTAATCCAGCATTTGTCAAAAATTGAGCAATGTCACAAAATACCCCAATGAATCCTTTGATATCCCCAAAAATGTTCATAAGAGCTCCTTGATTGAAAGAGAAAAAAGGCTGTATGCAGTAAGACAGATAATGTTTTCACCTCGGGAAGAATAAGCCTTGATTTATTTCTAAGGACGTGGCAGCGCATGGCCATGCAGCTGCTTGCAGGAAAACTCTGTATGTTCTTCTGTCTGTGCTCCTCTGTAGCTACTCACCCTTGAGTCCTGCTGACTGTGTCCTCCACTCTGCCTTTGGGGATGGTTCTGTTGGGTCAGGTCCCAGGCTCCAACCTGGAGGGCACTGTTGCTTCGCACCCTCAGCTCCCCTAGTCTTCCCTAAGCAGGGACGCCTCGTCCTCACTGCTCCTCTGAAATTCACTTTCTTCGACTCTACCAAGAGCATCTTTCTCAGGATTCCTCTCCTCCCCCAGCTGGCCTGCAAGGTTCCCTGTGTTCTGCCCTCTGAACTCATGTCTTCCCATTCCTGTGTCTTCATCCCTTCCCTTGTTGGTTAGGTCTAAACCTAAGCACCTCTACATAAGAAACCCCAAGTAGCAAGGGCCCTCCTCAGGCAGCTCCCATCTGCAGGTGGAGAGATGGACAGACCAAGTGAAGAGGGGTGGACTTGCTAGGAGGCATGGAACCCGGGAGCCCGTCAGCCTGGTGGCCCGTGCACACCTTGTCCTGGACACAGCCAAGCTGATGGTCACCACAGAGGTTGGTGAACGGTTAGACTTCTTTCCTTCTGTGGCCTCATGTAAAACATGAGGAAGTAAGGGAACTGGAGGAAGAGTAAATAGACATAACATTCTCATTTTATCTAATAAACATTTTTGAGCCCTTGCTCATTGTCAGACACAGAACTTCCAGGTAACCACAGAAAGAGACCAAGATCAAGAGTCCCTTGATAGGTGCTTGCACCTGAAGCAGCGTTCCTCATCCTGCACGGCCCACACCGAGCCTGAACTACACATAGAAGCCCACAGCGGACCCTGGTCTCTGACATCTCAGCACAGAGCTTCATTTCTCTTGGCTGTTTTTTTTTTTTTTTTAAAAACAATGGATGGTTTTAGCAGTGGTGAGAAGAGCAGGAAGGTAAGGTAGTCCCAGTTCTTCCTGGCAGTATCATGATAGGGGGGTCGACCCAGTTTTAATCACCTTTGTCAGGAGCCCAAAGGCTCCAAGAGTGAAGTTGTGGCCTTGTTAGTGCAGTGTCTGCTGTGTGGTTTCAGTTCATGAATCGTGAGATGTTTTTGCCTGGCTTGGTGCTATGACAAATTACATGAGACCTGGTAATTTATAAAGCATAGAAATTTATTTTCTTACAGTTTTAGAGGCTGGAAATCTGAGATCAATGTGCAGGCAGGTTTGGTTGCCTAGTGAG
Organism: Octomys mimax; assembly: GCA_002564305.1. NCBI lineage: Eukaryota > Metazoa > Chordata > Mammalia > Rodentia > Octodontidae > Octomys > Octomys mimax. The sequence goes on along the minus strand of NDGM011132130.1, from coordinate 5,769 downwards.
GGCTGTTTTCTGTTTCCAAGATGGCACCATGTGCTGTACCTTCCCGAGGGGTGGGCGCTGTGTTCTTGCACAAGAGGAGGAAAGGCAAGCGAGCCCAGCGCTACCTGAAACCTCAGCCAAAGCAGCTCTGGCAGGCCTGCTTCGGACACAGTCATGGGCACTGATTCTAACACTTGCACTTGGGAGGGGACACAGTTACACCACAATGTCCCCCGTTTGTCCTTTGGACAAGTAGCAGGATCACATCCATCCTCTTCCTCACTGCTAGCTTCCTCTCTTCTAGAGGGCAGGCATTTCAATGATCAGTTCTCAAAATGTGGACGAGTGATGAACCAAGGCTGTTCCCGTAGTTTCCTCCGGGCCTCTCAAAGCCTCTGTGGGTGTCCCCAGGAAGCTACCTCTGAGACAGACTCATGCTTCCTGAGCCCTGGCAGCTCTTCCTCACTGGAGCAAGTGAGCTGGTCCCAACTCCAGCAGGCCACCAAAGACTCTGTCAAAGGCCTTGTTTGTTTTTCTCAGGGCTAGAATCTGGGGCAGCTCTTTCCTGTAAACAACACATGGTGTGAGAAACCGGGGCTAATTAAGGATCAACCTCAACTGCAAGTTTCTGACAGTGCAGGGGGAAAACCGGAAATCATTTCACTAGCTGCCCAGCCTATGTCAGCCTTTCAGTCCGGCCCTTGGTTGACCAGGAAGAGTGGACAGATTCTCTGAGACAGGAGATGTGCTCTTCTTGGCCCTGCTGAAGACCAGTCCGAATTTTCTTCTGTAGGCACTTGAAGAACATCGTGATTGTAGATGGGGTTGGAGACAGAATGCTGGGAAACATCTTTAAGTGAAGGCTACAAAATCAAATGTGCTACAGGAGTGGGGCTGAGGACACCACAACCTGTGGATCTACCACCACAGGACACAGTGACAATTTGTGACTCAGGAACCACTCCGCGGGAGGATTACAAAAGGGAGCAACTGTGGGGCTGAGGAGAGAGAAAGGTGCTAGGGACAGAGGCTGGACCATGTCTGTCACTTGCGCGGTGGATGGGCACCACACTGGGTGCCTGTTTTCAAAGAAAGAGCAAGAGCCTGAAGCCTGTGGGGGGTGGAAAGTGCCACTGCACAGGGCTGCTGTTTGCTGTTAAGTAGCATGTGCGCAGCAGGAGGTGGAGGCGGGTCCCTGCAGCCTAGGGTGAGGCTGCTCTGCTGCTGAAGGTGGGCAGTAGGGCTGGTGAGACAGCTCAGCAGACTAAGCACCCACTTTGGCAAGCGCAATGGACCAGGGTTCGATCCCTGGTCCCTCATGCTGTGCCGGCCCTGCCCTCGGGGTGCGCTGAGCTGGAGACTGAGTTTGGGTGTGTTGGCGAATGCCTGTAACCCTAGCACTGTGGAGGCTGAAAACAAGAGGATCACTTGGAGTCTGAGCTGAGTAGTGAGACCCTGTACCAAATACATAAAATTAAAAAAAGATTATGAAGGCGGGCAGTGGCGGGGTGGACGCTGTGTTCTGCATTCCCTGGGAGCAGTGGGTTTAGCCCCGACTGCATTTTTAACTAAGCAGGAAGAAGATACTAGAAGGAAAGTGAAGTGAGGACATCTGCAAGGCCAGAGTGGAACTGGTATTAGAGAGCCAAGCATTTCTGGGCATGTTTTGGTCGAAGATGGGTAGATTAGAGCAAAGCGTTTAGCATGGTGCAGGATCTTATTCTCGGCCCACAGCCCATTAAATCCTGGGCCCAACCAAACATGACTTTCTTGGAATACGAAGCTTTTCTCAGAGAACAGACATGGATAGAGGGTCCAAGTGAATGGAAGTGTGTCAGGAAGTTATCAGGGTCTGGATCGCCACAAGGCCCCTCCCCCCAGCCACCCGTGGAAGCCTGGTCATCAGCTGCTGATGCTGCGGGGGGACATGGGACCTAGCGGACTGGCACAGGGGCTGCCCCTGAAGTGAACATCAGGATACCTGCCCCTCCCTCTCACTGTACTCCCTGCTACCGTGGGGTGACAGCATTGCTATTTGCCATGATACTTGGTCTGAGGCCAAATAGCCCCAGGGCCTGTGGTTCCTAGAATCCTGGTCCAAATCCAGAGCTGGAACCTCTGATGACATGAGCCACAACCACCCTTTCTCCTCTAAGTTGTTTGTCTCAGGCTGTGGTCACAGATGCAGAAACAAAAGCACCAGACACTCCAGGTTCCGGCCCGGTTTCGGCTGCCCGGCCTGACTCTGCATTGCAGGGTGGTCTCCTTGGCCCTCCAGCCAGCCCTGGGAGGTGAGACTTGGTGCTCGAGGCCAACTTGCCTAGAAACACAGCCAGCCCTGGAGGAAGGAGTCAGACCAGGATTCCTGGGACCACTGTCCTTCTCAGTCCATCTTCTCCCAGGGACTTCAAAGATGGCAGGGAGCTGGGGTGTGAACCGTAGTCTGTCGGACTTCCAGGTTCTTATGATTCTCATAGTGGACACACTCTCTTCTATGCGAGCTGGACAATAAGGACAGCCATAAAAAATTTTGAAGTTTTGGGTAGGAGGGAGAACAGTGCTGAGGCATGTTGGGCTGAGTCCATGTGACAGCCCCACAAAGACGGTGCCTCAGTGGTTCTGTATCGTGTCCGTGGCCTAGGCAGGTTCAGTGACTTGCCTGAGGTCACACAGCAGTACCAGGATATACACTGCCTCAAGGCCAATCATGTGCCATGGGCTCCTACTTCCTCTGCCCTGACCCTAGGAAAGGGAGGGAGAGTCCTGGGCACCATGAGAGATGGGTACAGAGGTGCTGTGCTGTGATCTCTGTGGTCAGTGGCAATAGCAGCCCCTGGACCCTCTGCTCCATGTGCCTGTGGAGTCCTCCTGCAGTGCTGTAAGGCTGCCGGCCTTCGGGCTGGGTTCCCAGGTACACAGTCCATATGCAGGCTAGGTGACCTGCCTGGGTCACATGGCTGGCAGGTGTGAAGCCAAGAGTCTATGCAGAGCTCCTCGAAGTCCACACAGCTGGACAGAAAAGCCTTGTGTGGTCCACAGGTGGGTGGGACCCTAAACACATAGCTCACGGAACAGCAGCTGAGACGTGTGCAGGTCGGGAAATCCCAGGAGGGTTGTGAGAACCTGCGGGCCCTGTGGCTGCCTGAGTCTGACACTCAGGCTCCTTGCATTGTCACAGCTGGAGCAGATACTGAGGCTCCTGAGCTTTGGGGAGCCAGCGGAAGCACCTGCACAGCGCGACTGTCGTCCACCAGGGTCCAGGTGCGGGGTTTTCACCAGAACAAGGCTTAAATGTAGAAATGGCACGGGCCTTTGGCTGAGCCTAGGGGGAGAGGTCCTGCTCTGGCTTCCTCTTGTTCTCTGTCAGTGTCCCTGGGGATGAGGGGGACTGGTTTTGCTTTCACCCTTTGTCAGGGTCTCAGCAGCTCTCCTCACCTGAAAGCCTACTACCTGCCACTCCTCTCTGACATGAGCAACCTTCTTGGCTCCAGTTTCCTCCCTTTCTCCTTCCACACTGTGCCCCGCACCCCCCAGGCCCGCCTTGGCCCTCTAAAAGCAGAAGGTGGATGAAGACAGGTGGTGGCACTGTGGCTGCCATAGCAACCTCCACCTACTCCTTCCCCCACCCCCATTGTTCACTTTTGAAGTGTCCTCCTCTTGTGAGAGGTGACTTTGCATATAATGACTTCTGCATCTGGAAACTCGGCTTGCTTTAAGCTCCTGCAGCCTGGGCCCCTGACACGTCTCCCAGAGGCTAACCTTCTCCACTTTTCCGAGTCTGCCTCCTTAGAACAGGTCCACCCGGAATGGCTGGCTTTTGGCTCTGTCGTCAACCCCTGGTTGGAGCTGTGCATGTACAAATGACAGCTTTCTATTTTTTAAATGTGTCATGCTACCAAAGATGTCCAGGCTCCTTCCCTGGGGCCCAAGGAGATGCCCTCCCCACCCTGCTTGCCCACCATGGGTTCCCTATCAGCTCATCCCTACTCTGGACCCCAGGGGGGGACTGCCGCACCCATGGGGTAGAGCAGGGTGGTCAGGGACAGGGAGTGCTGGCCTTCCAGGATGCTGCCAGTGGCTCACTGCATCCCTTGTCCCTCCGCAGAGGCAGGCTGTCCTCTCTGGACACCCCAGGGCTCTTCAGGTCCAGGGACAGTGGCAGCCCGGAGTTTTGCAGACTGTGGCTCCCCTCTGCCCTGTGCACTTATCCAAAAGCAGCGTCTTTGCTAAGGTCACTGCTAAAGCTCCAAAATGATGCCAGCCTGCCCGCCGCTTCCTGCGTGGCCCCACCTCCCACGCTGACCATACGGCTTCTGTTTTGATGAAGGCTGCACTTTCGTTGCTTACTTGTATTGTGCTTCTGCATTGTTTTGTTCTGCAGTATGTCCACTCCAGGTCTTCCTTTGTGGAAAGGGATCCATCTGTCTGGAGGGAACATTTTCACTTCACCATCCCTCCTTAAAGATCTTTCCTCCTCTGTCTCTCTTTGACAGCAAAGCTGCCTGAAACATAGTCTCTTCAAGGTTGTCAGGACGTGCGGATGGAGTATAAACACGCTCCCTATCTCAGCAGATCCTGGGTAACCCTGAGCACCTCCCTTTTTATGATGTCCACCAGAAGGATATACAGTACAGTCCTCAGATCCTCATGGGAGACCAGGGGCACTAAACCCTCTGGTGTAAGGACATTGTTCTCTCAAGTTTAGAAATCCTCTCAGAGCTATAGAATCCTGCACACAGGAGAGGATGGAAACAATTCACTTTGTTTAATAGGTGCTTCATAAAAATTCCTAAGATGCTGCTTCCTGGGGAAGGGAGTTAATTACACTACAATCCAGCGGGAGCTTAGGGTGGAACAGCCGCTCCAAAGCTGATCGGAAGATGGCCTTGAACGAGGCCTATAGGTGATGCCCTTTGAAAACCATGAGCCAAAAACTGCGTGCTCCAGATTCTTTCAAGACCAATCCCAAGTGGCATCAAGAATAGTGTGAGGGTCACACAGCTTGGCCTGTGGGAAAACTCTGTAGCTGAATTAGATAGGTTCCATTCTGCCTCTGAGAGTTCTGATGGGTTGCTATGGAGCTCAGCCTAAGAATACCAGGTCGCTCCTCTGGATCCCGGGAGGCCTCGTGGGTCCTTGTTGCTAATATTATACTTTGGTTTCTGCCAGATGGACAGAAATGAGCAAAAGTCCTATCTTACTCCCAAGAGGATCTAGATATTAAATATCAAAAGGGCAGTCGAAAGGACTTCATTTTTGAGACGGGTCCTAAAAATGAATGCCAGGGCTGGCCAAATAGCTCAGTGGATTAAAGCACCTGCAATCAGGCACAGGGGCCAGGGGTTTGATCCCCAGTCCTGCTATGCTGGCCCCACCCCCAGGGCACGCTGAGATGGCGATTCAGACTGGGTGTGGTGGTGTGCACCTGTAATCCAAGCTCTTGGCAGGCTGTAAACAGGCAGATCACTATGAATCTGATCTAGTAGTGAGACCTCGAACACCCTGTACACCCTTCCCTAAAATACAAAACAAAAACAAAAACAAAAACAAATGTCAGTGGGCTGATTTAATGGTAAAATTATTACTAGTCCTACAAAAAAGAAAATCATCTAAGGCCACACATCACATTACTGTACCATGATTTTATTTATCCATAAAACTAGATTAAACATCTCCATGAAGATCTTTAGTTTTATTTTTCTTTTCCTCACTCCTTAGCTATCCTGAAGAAATTCATGGTTAACCCCTCCTTTTATACACAGCTTGTTTTTTTTTTTTTTTTTTTTTTTT
>NDGM011132103.1:0-10347 GCA_002564305.1 Octomys mimax | reverse complement strand
TTAGATTTATCTGGCAAATTTAGTGACTTAAAAAACTATAAAAATGAAAACAATAAAGAAAGCGCTGGAGGTATACTCCAGTGCTAATGCTCTGGTTTCAATGACCTGTAATAGAAAGATATAAAACAATGAAGCAATCTATCCATTAATCACATTCTTTAAGGTAGAATTCACAATGGTAATTACATCTCTTTAAATATGAAAAAATATATTATATTTGCTGAGATTTGCATAAGAACCCAAATCAAAAACAGATTTAGTAAAGTGATTTTGAGTCACAGCATGAAATGTCTTTTCTTAAACTTAAAATTCTGCAGCATGCCTTTAACTATGTCTTTCACAGTGATAATTTCTTTCTTCAGTGAACATTATACATTGCTTAATTTAGAAGATAAAAGATGCATTATTCTGAAAAAGACAAAATGAAGGGATTTCAATGCAAATGTCAAGTTTCCTGTACCTAGCATATGAAGATATTGTAGCTTTGGATTTTCTCTTCTTTCAATGGATTCATTAATTAAAGATAAGGTTTAATCTGCCACCAAAGTCACATCTGATTTTTGAATACTTGCATCAGGGCCACCTACAAGCTGTATTTAACATTAAATAGAAAGTAGTATCATGGGCTACAAGTCAGAGGAAAGAGCCAACCTGCAAAGTGAGAGGTGATTTTACAAATACAGCTGAAGGAAACTGGGCAAATGCCAGAGGTAGATAATAGCACAATTGTTTGGAAGTGCAAAGAAGGGAGGCAGAAAGGACTTGTCAGAAGCTGCTTATGTAAGGCTGAGGATATATCTGAGCAGGAAACACCTGCCTGGCAAGCCGGAGGTAGTGAATTTGATTCCCAGAAGCAAAATGAAAAAAATAAAATAAATGAATAAAAAGATACCTCTTGTGTTTGCCCTCTTGTTTTAGGAAAAGTCATAATATCCAAAACCAAATATTTCATCCATCTCTTTTGATTCTAATGACATTAAAGATTTAGGTATTACCAACATCTAGATGTCAGTTATAAATTAAAAAAGAAAACGACTTGCACCATTCAGTCAATAATTCACTGTCAGAATTCATACAGTGGGGCCAGGAGATGGCTCAGTGGAATAAGCACTTCCCTGGCAAATGCAAGGGTCTGAGTTCAATCCCCAGTTCTGCCAAAAAAATAACAAAAACAAAACAAAACAGAATAATCTGTACAGTGCTAAATCCTCAATTGAGAGCTGCCATATTTGTTATGCCTATTACTGTATTTCCTGCCACATATTCTCCTAGAAACACCAGTATTCAAAAACAACTATACACATAATGATATAAAGGAGACATTATAACTGAATTAAGTATTAAAATCTCCATTTCAAAAGGTTACTGTTGCAAAGCAATAACTCGCTTTTTGTATTATTCACATTAATATTGCACACACTTATATCTGGTTTGTTCTCCCATTAAGCGCAGAAAAGATGTTTTGCTCAAGCATAGTTTTCTGTGAAATAGCTACACATTTCTCAGAGACTCTATTACATAAACATTGTTAAAATTTCATCTCCTTGGATTCCTTGTTGTCCAGTCTCTCTCCCTCTCCCTATTCTTCTCCTTCTCTTAGTGATACTTTAGGGTTGCTTGGAAGGTGGGATGCACCTCAGTAAGTTCAGAGCAAAAGCTTTCAGTATTGGGATCGCAGTTTAATAAAGCCTTATAATCAAAGAAACAGATTCAAAAAATGTTTCAGAAGTCATCATGAAGCACAATATCAGCATTTCAAATCAACTGATATTTATTTCTTGGTTTAGTCTTCCGTAGCACTCACTCTACAGGTTTCTCAGTTAAGAACAAATCTTTGAGTTAAGTGCCCTCAAGGGTAGTTTTGTTGTGCTTGTTAAGTTTGACCATGAGATGGTGTTTTTAGAACAGAGGAAGAAAAATAGAGGGACAGTGAGTCATAAGATGACTCCTGAGCCCAAGTAAAGGGTAACATGGGAGTTTGTATTTGTACATAGTAAATGAGTCAGAGCTTCTGGGTGTTACAGCATTGTTGCCTGAGGCATGGTTCCTCCCATCTAGGGTTCTTATCTTATTGAAAAGCATTTTGCCTTTTAGTAACAAATCTCTTAGCATTAACAATAATTTTATCTAAATGGTATCTTCTCAAAATCCTGAAAAGTGTGGTGTGTACTGTAATCATAGGTACATTAACTGTAGTTAATATGCTTTCTTACAATTACTTTGTCACTTATTAATACAATTAGAAAATTGATCTGACACTTGAAATTAGGCAAAAAAAAAAAAAAAGGCAAAAAGACACTCCTAATTCTGGACTTTATTTCTCTTGATTAAGATACTTGGCAACTTTTTAGAAATGTAACTTTTATATTTTTGGCTAGTATGAATAAAAGTAACTTTATCTAATACAACTGCAGTAATCAATATTTTCTCATTGTCCTGAATGACCACCAGTGACATATTGTAGTATACAAGGAACTGATCTCCTAAATATGCGAGTTTCTCAAAGCGTTTTTGAAGGTATTTTAAGCTTTTTTATTAGTTTCCTTAATTAAGTAGTTGAATAAAGTAATATATAAGTCTCTTTGTGTTACACTGGCATGAGTCATAAGGATGCCCTAAAAATGTATTTATCATTATGATTTATTAAATTGAGATTTTATGAAAACAGCTGAAATTGTTCTTTTTTCAAATATTTTCTGTATTTAACACAATGATCTATATTGGCCAAATGATAAATAAAATTTATTAAATAATTGGATACATGAGGTACAATGTAAAATAAATGAAATGTGATTAAAAAAAGATACTTGTAATTACTAATGTGTTATAGACTGGGAAAAAGTACTGTGATCAGTTCTCAGTATCTAAGCATTTGTATCGTTATACACTGAAAGTTACAGGGACAATGACAATATAAAAACTTCAGTTTTTTTCAATCATGGTAAAAAACACAGGGAAATTATAATTGATTTATTGATGAATATATGCATACAAATTCACAACCACAGGATTGCAGAATGTACACTACAGAATGTTCAAGAGCTCTGGTACGCAACAATTTGTATTTGCATATTTACAAACTCATTTTTCTAAATGCTACATTAATTTATGTATATATGTTATTTATATACGAAAACAAAGAACAATGGTATGAATATTTATTTATCTTAATGGTATCTTCTCAAAAGAGAAAAGAAAATTTATCCTGTGTCTCTCTAATGCTAAAATGGATGCAAAAAAGACATTGTTTCTTAATTTGGTAAATACAAACAGATAATTTAAGTAATTCTGGTGTACAATATTTTTGTTAGTATCTTATGTTAATGGGATACAAACACTTTATACTGTGACATATAGAAGTGTTGGCAGTACTACCTGTATTATGTAAATTCTTATAATCACTTAGGGAAACATTATTAAGTAACTATATGAAATAGTCCGTTTTGTTGAAATTATTATTGTATTTTACTAATAGTGCAAAATTCTGTGATGTTTTCTTGATTATTTTTCTCTCCTTGCTGAGAAAAATACCCAACACTACACATCAAGAAAAGAACAGTTTATTGAGCTCACATATTGTAAGGGCTTCAGCCCATAATCAACTGGCTCCAAGACAGAGTGGCATGGCAGAGGGACAACTGTTCATGGTGGTGGAAGGCATAAAAAACCACAAGAGCAGAAGAGAGAAGAGGCTTGTTTTCCTCCTTTGCATGGGAGTAGGCTAGCACTCATACCATCTCCCTGTCCTGTTCTTGCTCAGGTTGAGGATGTTTACAAGACCCCAGGCCGCTGCTGAGTTTCTTAGTTAAATTTCTAAATTTCACAGGTTGACACAGTGAATCAACCATTACATCATCCTAGGATGAAACAGCTGCCCTGAGGCATGGAGTTAAGGAGTTAAGCTTCCAAACTTGTCAAATAGACACAGTGCATCAACCTTTTGGATTCTTTGTCAATTTGGCAACCAGAAACATTTCTTTAAACTGGTTTCCAGATATAAAGATATGCTTATCCCTTTCATTTCATAACTTGTACACACATTTAGCAATATTGAAGAACCAGCATTAAGTTCACTGACATTAGATTACATTTGTCATCTCTGACCCTCCAAAGATTCATGCATATCCCTTTATACAAAAGATAGTTAGTCCATCTCTAAAAGTAACCACAGTTCAAACAGCTTCAGCCTTTCTGAAAAGCCTAAGTCCCAAGCCTCCTCCAAGATATTCAGCATACTGGTAGCTACAAGTCCCTGGACAAATTAAAAGTTAAACACACGTATCATTCAATGGAATGAGGGAAACATTTTCACTGTAGTAGTTAGAGACAGCAGAATATAAAGAAACAGGACCAAATCAAGTCCCAAATCCAGCCAGGCAAATACTGAGTCCTGTAGTTTCATGTGCAGCATCTGAGGCAATCTGTGGAAAGGTGTGAGCTCCCTAATGCCTGGGTGGCTCTGCCCCTGTGGTACTTTGATGGGAGCACCTGCCTGCTTCCTTCTCAGGCCCACTTTCCTCTCTCCTTGCAGCTTTCTTTAGATTATCCATGTCACTGGCTTGTCTAAATTTCCGGGGTCTCCACTGCACCTTTGGCTTCACCCTCACACCTCACAATTGTCCTCTTAGGGGCATGCTCTCTGGTCTCCTTTGCCTTATGATGAAATGTGGTTAGAACTCTTTGTAACCCCACAAATGTTAAATTCTGTATGAATCTAAAACCAGCACCACATGGATTTTTCACCACATGTGAAATTTTACTTACAATTTGATTTATAAAGGCTGTTTCTAACTTACTATTTTCTTCAGAAGTTAAGACCATTACTTGACACTGACTTCACCTGATAATATTGCTAAACATACTTTTGGCTTATGTCACACTGACACATAAAGTTACTAGAGAGGGGAAAGCCTGGTTATCGCCCCCACTGGCATCAGATCTCTTAACAAATGCAAGAGCTAAGTTCAATAAACATATGTACCATACATTCAGCCTCGATAAATTATTTGTAAAAGGTTGTTAGATCTTACTTGAAGTTTTAGTTTATATTTACTCATTTAGGAAGCAGAATCTCATGTAATAAAAATGAGACTTAACAATTATAAGTATTAGAAAGGAAATGAATGCAGAAGGTGGGTTGAAGTATAATCTCTTCAGAAAATTGGCATTATCTACCAAATTGATCATACTTATGCTTTAGAATGGATTTTTTTTATGTGATACTGGGGATTGAACTCAGTATCAGTATTGAACTCAGTATGGAACTATCTCCCTGGACCTAGAATGGAATATTTCTTCTTTAATGGAACCCTAGCTATAACAGAAAAAGCTTTGAGGATTCTGAGAGTCCAACTCAGAGACAGTAGATATAAACACTGTAGGTTATTCCCATAAGGCACCCATATAACATACAAATGAACTGTGACATCATACAACAAGAAGAAAAAATCTTAACAATAAGAAATTATTTTCAAAAATATCTCTCAAAGATATTTTTATTAATGTTATGCAGTAAATCCTCATAGTGTCATAATTATATGAGATAGAAGAATGCTATAAACTTGGAAACTATAGAAATTCTGCAGGTCCTCAATATTGATTGGGATTGTTACTTTATGAGTTTCAAGATTAACCAAAGATTAATAAAAATTAGCAAAAATTATTTTGTTTTGTTTTGCTTACCTCATGAAGTTTTCAGTTAAAAACACCTTTCTCTAACTCCAAGCCTTATGAATATAGAAATTTAAATTTAGGTACACATTTTAAATATGAAATTAAAATTGTAGTGATTCAGGGCCAGGAAGATAGCTCAGTAGAATAAGCTCTTGCCTGGCAAGTGCAAGGGCTTGAGTTCAATCCCTGGTTCTGGGAAAAAAAAAAATTGTAATGATTAAATGAGATAGCAAAGTGTATAGTAATACTCATAAAATAAACAAATAATCAAACAAGTGCTCATTGTCTCAGTTACTTTTAACTCATTGCTAGGTCAAATGCCACACACACACAGAATTAAGAAAGGAGAGGTTTATTTCACTCAAGTTTATGGAGATTTCAGTCCATACTTGGCTGGTTCCAAGACAGAGTAGCACAAAGCAGAGGGCTGCAGTCCCTGGCAGTGGAAAATGGCAAAACAGAAAGAGCAAATGGGAGGAGTAACAGCAATAATGGCAGTAGCGAGCAAGTCTATCTCCCTTTTGCTGCATTCAGGCTCTCTGGCCCACGCCAGTTATAGCATTCACACTCATAATCCCAGCAGCACTTATGTCCATAACCCCAGTAGAGCTCACTCCTGTAATTTTAGTACTGGATCATGAATTAATCACAAATCCTAGAAGTCCGCTCTATGATTATATGAGGCTTTGGGGGGGCAACTAGACACAAACCATAACACTTATTATTATTTGTCTTTTTTTTTTTTATGACAGGATCTCAGTATGAAGTTCAGGCTAGTCTTAAGGTCACCAGACCCAGGCTGGTTTTAGGATTACAGATGTGCACCACCATGTCTGGCCTCAAAATATTTATATTTAATTGGGATGTTACCATGGAAATATAAGAAGTTTATATCTATGGATTCTATAGATGGTATTTTAAACTGTCAAAATATATGTCTTTAATTTTTAATGTTCTGGCTGTGATCATTGGACTGTATTAATTTCAAATTGAGATACAAAAATGTTAACCAACAATCAGAATTATTCACTCATCAACAAAAAAAAAATTACTTTGAGTGAGAAAGGTACATAAATTCATATTTTCTTTGAACCATAACCCTTTAGTTTGGAGAATTAATATTATTTTCAAGAATAGAAGTTTATCTCTTAAAATAGGAAGATTCACCAAAAATAACTTAGAGATATTAAAATAAACTGATTTTGTTTGAGAATATCAGCAATTCTATTTTTAACATTGTTGCTGGATATATAATCTTTTCATACATTTGATATAGGGTTAATAATGCAGTGCTTGTTATGAATAAAGATTGGATACATTCTTTGAAGAAAAAGGACAATAATGAGGCACATGTTCAATTCCTATGGTGCCCATCAGTGGGGCAGCAGGAAAGCAGTGAGATCGGGACTCATGCACTGGGACCTCTGTTTAGAAGAACAATTATTCTGTAAGTACATTAGAAATAATAATAGAAATATGAGTTTATGTCAGTATTTTGATACCCCTTTCCCAGTTATATTTTTTGAAGATTTAATAATATAATGTACTCTATCTAAAATTGTCCAAGCTATCAAGTCTCAGTGCATTCATAGAAAGGTAATTTGTTTCTTTGCATGATGCAGTGTTCTTCCTTGTGAACTGATGTCTTTGCCCATTGATCTGGAGACATCAGGCAGAGGAATGCAAGGTACATAAAAATGAGCTGACATTCCAGCATATGAAATACTTTTCTGTTGTCCTTAAAAAGCGCACATGAAATTTCAAAAAAGGTAAGCACCTTACACTTCTTGGTAATTAGAAACAGATTTAGTGTCTTCAGGGTTTTTCTCTCATGGCATATTTTCAAGAAAAGTAATTTGAGGTAAATTTCCTCACATATATATGGAAAACAATTATTCTAATTTTTCTACTACTTAAAAAAAAAAGGAAGAAGGTTTTGGCGATAGGAATCTGGATGCTTTATACATTGGTCATCAAGCTTCTCTGCCATATTTCTGTGGTCAAACTTGGAAAGAAAATTGCATGTTTTCTTTACTATAGTCAGGAAATGCCCGAGCTGTGACTGAGTTCCGTCTGGGTGAGCAGCGGCTTATAACAATCTGGAAAAGCTTGAAGCGTTCTCAAAAAAGCCTCAGGTACTTTTTTTGTAAAATCCAGGGATCTTCTAAGATTTGTTTTCTTGGGTTGGTTTGTCTCAAACTCATTTTTTGGGAAACTTTTACAAGATTTACAGTATGTCAAGTAATCAGAATCAAGATATTTCTTGGTCAGGTAGCTTAGGAAGTATGATACCAAATATAAGAAATTTATTTCAAGACAGCAGTATCCATTTTCAGAAAATTCTGAGCATTTTTAACAATTCATTCTCGCATAACATTTCTAATATTTCTACTTTGAAGTTTTAGAATTGGGTATTAATAAAATGAAATGATTTGCTGAGTGAATCTAGTTTAATAATTAAAATGTATAGATTGATCTATAGTTTTTAAAATGTGCGATAGGAAATAATATGTTCTAAAACTTTTAATATAATGCCAAAATGTTACAAGCTTCAACCTAAAGTTATTAATGCTTCCCAATAAAATGAAATAAAACAAATACATGAAAATATGTTGTTTGTTCAGTAACATTAGAACAAATGGTACATAAATGTTCAACTAATTCAAACAGTATTGCCTATTTAAAAGATGTAGCATATGGTTTTTCATAACATATTACATCACCTAGTACAACCATGTAGTGACTTGTAAATTTATTAATATAATCATACCTATTTTAGGTGCTGTTTGTATCACACACACACACACACACACACACACACACAAACTTTAGTGTATTGAGTATGTAAGATTTTCTGTATATACTTTGAATATTGCAAATAGATTTTTAACTTTTTATAGCAGTAAGTGAGCACAAATACAGAACCATAATCTCTGGGTTTAAATATTGGCTCTTTAAAATACTTTCTTAATTTTTATCTCACATTTATACTTTTAACTGAAAATTTTTAATTATTTAAGTAGTTTTGATTGCTTAACATGAATTTCTTGTATGTCATCTACAAAATAGGATATAATGAAAATATGATACAAATGTATAAGTTAAACAGTAACATGAATTAATACTTCAATATTATACAAACTGTTACACAAAATTTTGTTTTTAATTCTTAAAAAACTTGTCTTATGCAATTTGTATCTTGCAAACTCTAAGTAAGAGAAGATATAAAGAGTAATGTAAAATGGAATAAATTTTTATCTAGTAATTTTAATTTGTTTCACATAGAAAAATAACCATGTTAACTAGCCACCAAGTAATAAAACTTAAGGCAAACTTGGCAAACATGTACTTCCCACCAGTGACAAAGCAACAGAATGTCACTGAAAGAACAAAAGTACAGACTATCAAGGACTGGTGATCCAAGTGTGCCATGAAGAACAAGCACAGAGCACAGGCAGAGATATGGGGTTGGGCTGCTAAAGCATTGTGTTGGGTCAGAAGCGCTGGGAAAGTACTATAAAAATTACTGAGTTAATTTACAAACTTGAAGAGCCAACTGATAAGCAGGACTCTTTCAAGAGGAATTAAAAACTAATGAAATAAAATCAAAGAAAAGAGGAATCTGTTCCGTTTGTGGGGTTCTGAAAAGGGAAAGTGCTTCTGCAATTAGGTCCATGCACACAAATGAATTGAACACAAGTAAGCCTTTGAATTTATCTAGAAATACAATGGAAAAAATGAGAAAAAGTCAATAATGTTCAGTTAATTTAGCTTTCATAGTCTAGCACAAATCTTGCCTGAAAATTAGCTGTATTTTAATTCTTGATTTTGATTCATGCAACACATTTAAGTCCACATAAATTCTTCACTAAATTGAAAAAAAAATAGTCTTCAAAAGTATGTGCTAGATTCTACTCCACCCTTCCCTCAGGCCCAGCATGTGTGTAAGACCTTTCACATTCTCCTGATTCTACTCCTGCCTGTACCCTGACCCCACCTGTGTTTGGGACCTCCCACACATTCCTATGTTTTTAATCTAAACAACTCCAAGGGTGGTGTGTGTCTGAGCATTTGCCCACACTCTCCAGAACCTCATCTATCAGACAGGCTTACACAGATAACAAACAACTGATAGAGAAATTAGAGAAACAATACATTTTACAATAGCACCATGGAAAATCAAATACTTGGGAATTAATCTAATTAAGAAGTAAAAGATCTATTCAATGAAAATTACAGCACTCTGAAAAAAAGAGATAATAGAGGATTTCAGAAAATGAAAAGTACTATGTGAAGCAAAACTGAATGAGGCAAAGCATGAACAATTATGAGCAATGGACGAAGACATATTAACATTTGAAACATAAATTTGTTACCTATGCAAGTCCCAATTCAGAATTTGTGAAAGAAAAGCAAACTCATACCTCCAGCCAATGATCTTGGTTGGACCTCCAAAATGATACAGGGAAGAAAAACTGGTCTCAGGCGGGTGACCTCCAAACCATATAGGGAACCTCCAAATGACAAAGAGAAAGATGATCTCTGGACCTGACCAGCACGAGTTTGTGTTCTCTAAAACCGAAGAATGAATTTTAGGAACAAACGGAGGTGATGAGCAGAATATATTTATTGAGAGAAAGAAAGCTCCTGTCCCGAGAGAGGGACAGGAGGGGG
>NDGM011132095.1:0-14724 GCA_002564305.1 Octomys mimax | reverse complement strand
TGATTTGAAACTGTCTCATTGCTATTTGTTTATCAATAAAATTATGGGGAAAAATAAATAAAATAAAATAAAAACTGTAGCCCAAGCCATGCATGTTGGCCCCTTCTTTTGATCCAGCACTTTGGGAAGCTGAGGCATAATGATCAATGATCAAAAGTTCAAGCCCAGTCTGGGCAACTTAGCAACTTAAACTCAGCAAGACCCTCTCAGGAAAAAAATAAGACTACTTCATGCCCAGTGTGAAGAGCCTGGGTTCAATGCCTAGGACCAGAAAAAAAATTGTAGCCTAAACTTCCCAGCACCCTGAGTTCCTATTTTTTCTCTGTAGACTTTAATCAATATGTGGTATTAGGTATTTTGTTTCTTGCCTCTCCCCAGTAGAACATGAAATCCATAAAGACAAGAAGGCTTTTTACCTACTAAGAAAAAACAAACTATCAACTCAGTTTCCCTCGCTATTCTCTCACAACACACTTCTGGCATCAAGTGTGTGTGTGGGGGGGGGGGTCCTTCACCCCCAAGCAAGCTGTGAGTCTTCTATTTGAATTCTGACACTATCTACTTAGAGACAACTTCAGATCCCACAGCTGAGGGCTCAGTCTCCAAGCCTGCTCACCCTTAGATGCCAATCATAAGCCCCAGATTATTTTACCTATATATCTCCCCAACTGAATCTCAAACTGGGTTCCCACAACTTCCTCCTCAGGTTTGAATAGGTCACTTGAATGACTTAAGGAGACAGATTTATTATGGTTTATAATGAAAGATATTACAAAGGCTAGAGATAAAGAGACACATAGGGTGAGTTCTGTGGGAAGGGGCACGGAGCTTCCGAGACCCCTCTAGGTGCCATCCTCCAGCATGTTCCACGTGCTCGGCTCTCCACAATCTCCCCAGACCATGTCCTCTTGCGGTTTCTGGAGGCTTCATTACATAGGCATAATTGATTTAATCACTGGGTGAGAGTTAAACTGAACTTGCAGCCCAACGCCTCTCTCCAGAACTTGGGATGGGAGGGTGAGACTGAAAGTTCTGACATTCTAAACTTGCCTTCGTCTTTCCTGTCCCATCTTGAAGCTACTAGGTGCAGCAGCTACTGGTCAACTATTTAGCACAGAATATCCCTTTGAAGACCCAAGTGATAAACAAGGCAGAAGGCCAAAGATGTATTTTCAATATCACATCTATTTCATTTGGTTTTTTTATGCCTGCCATCTAGAACAGTGTCCAGCTCATTATTTGCTAAAAGAATACATTCTTCATCTGGGAATTTACAAATAGCCTGTAGAAGCCCTTGAAGCCCCTGATATAATATACAAGCCAGCCTCTTTCCAGCAGGGAAAGGGCCAGTCATCTTTATCAGATTTTCTAAGAGGGATTTTCTTCACCAAAGATATGTTAAGAATAACTAAAGAACACTTTTTTAATCAAGATTTGGTGTTGTGAAATATAAGCCCCAACTGTACTCTAGGCTGACTTAGGTAGACCAACCAATACAGGCCTTCCATGCCTGTTGAAGCAACAACACGGGACACGTCAGCAAGGAGTATGGCTCAGCACCTCGTTCTCTAAGTATTTACTGCTCTGGTTTTTTATACTAAACAATATGAGCTCAAACACCATCGGCTCTGTGTCTAAGGTAACTTTTCAACACAAATAATTTTGTTCCTCAAGATGGTCTAAAATTACACCCAAGTAACTGGGGATACAGCTTAGTGGCAAAAGTGCCTGCCTAGCAAGCACAAGGTCCTGAGTTTGATTTCTACTACCAAAAAGAAAAAAAATTACACTCAACACACCACAGATGTAGCAACCATGAAAATGTGCCTGTTCCATCTCTGACTGCTGGGAAACAACTGACTACCTGCCCAACTATAGAGCTCTGAAATTCATCATCACATAGTGTCTCCTGCTGGCTGCAAGTTAGGGCAGCAGGGAACACACATAGCAGGCCCATTCTTGGGGGATGCCAGGGCCTCCGGAAAGATAATTTGAGCTCAAGACCTCTCCTATGTCCTTTCTGAGGTCAGAACTGTCCTTCAATCTAAGATGGCTTATTATATAGCATTTCTTCCTGCTTTCCTTCCCTTTGGATCACACCTGTATCATGGTCCGAGGCCTCTTGCTGGCTCCCTTGCCACTGTCACAGCATTTCCCGTAATGCATTATCAGCAGATTTAATCTTATCTGTCTGCTTCCTGAAAGCCCTGCATTACCAAAGCAGGTGATTCAGGACAGAGGTCCGTAAAATACAAACCCTGAAATTATGAACTACTTGGTGAAGTAGACTTTCTGGATTTTCTGATAGTGCCCACCCCCACAGATATACCATCCCAACTGCAAAATAACCTAAGCCAATTTGGACACATACTCTCATATAGTACTTCAGCTCAGTGATAGTACCAAAGAAATGTGAGGTGGCCTGAGGATTAGCTGTGTCCCACAACACTACTAGTTTTAATGAACCAAATTCTGCCATATATGCATTCAGCCAGCAAAACTCAGGCTAATAAGCAACCATGAAACAATTTATACTACTCTAGTGTCTTAGGCTACTCAGGCTGCCATAACAAAATACCTCAGACTGAGTGGCTTAAACAAAGCAAATTATTTTCCTACAATTTTAGAGGCTGAAACTCAGGAAGAGGGTTTCTAGTGAGGGTTTCTACTCTTCCTGGCTTGTACAACAGTCTTCCTTATTCTTGGAGGATACATTCCAAGACCCTCAATGAATGCCTGAAATTGTACTCCCCCNACTGGGGATTGGACTTGGGCCCTTGCGCTTGCCAGGGAAGCGCTTATTCTACTGAGCCATCTCTCCAGCCCCCTGAAATTGTAAATAGTACTGAAATACACACACCTCACAAACATGTTTTGCCATACGTGCCCTGCAGCATGGCCACACAGTACCACAAGTAATTTGTTCTTCCCTTCATGTTATTCAGTGTTTTATGTTTTGTCCTTCCTTTGTCTCACTATTCTTTTGCTTTAGTGGCCAAAATTATTAGGAAAAACAGTTACTTGAACCCAAGCATTATGATACCAAGACAGTTAACCTGACAATGCAGTGACTAACCTACAGACACACTAAACAAAGTGACCATTTGCATCACAAGAAGGATGACGCGACTACCTTGATTGGGTTGCAATTTAAAGCTCATGAATTTTTTCATTCTGGAATTTTCCATTTCACCAGGCATGGTGGCATACATCTACAATCCCAGCACTTGGAGGCTGCGGTAGAAAGACTTCTTCAAGTTTGAGGTCAGCTAGGGATACATAGTGAGTTTAAGGCCAGCCTGAATTACATAGTAAGACCCTGTCTCGGAAAAACAAAACCAAAACAAACAAAATAAAATAAAACAGAATTTTCCATTTCTTATTTTTGCTATCTTGCTGCCTCAGCCTCTTGAGTAGCTGGAATTATAGTTGTACACCACAGGCACCCAGCTCTTTGTTTTGTTTTTGTTTTTGAATTATGGGGGATTGAATCCAGGGCCTCCTACACAGTAGGCAAACCCTCTATCTACCATTGATTACTTCACCCACACAATTTCCCTATTCTCAACCACTCTATTCTCCATTCTCATTTGTCTCTCATATTGTTAGTTGATTGCTTCCTAATGCACCTCTGCCCAGTCTTAGTGTAAGGTCTGCGACACTTAAAAATCTTTCTCAACACCAAAAATAATATAAACAAAGCTGGAACTCGATATTTCAATATATAAGGCTTTGAAGAGCCCCCAAAGTAGACCAATTGATGTTTTCTTTATGAAGTATACAGAGCGGTGGTGGGGAGAGACAGGGTTCCTGCATTGTTTTCTTCTAGTAGTATCAACAACATGCCCCTAGGGCTGGGGAGATAGCTCAGCAGTCTAAGCACCTGCCTGGCAAGAGTAAGGATGGGGGTTTGACCCCCAGTACTGCACGCCATGCAGGCCCCTCCCTGGATGGGCTGAGCCAGCCACAAAACTGGGCGTGGTGGCGCACCCTTGTACTCCCAGCTAACTGTGGAGGCTGAGGCAGGAGGACAACAAGATTGAGGGCAGCAATCCGCCTACTCGGGAGGAGCTAGGCTGTCACTTGATATAACAAAGAAAGGGCTGGAGACGCATGCAGCACCGTGATAGAGCCCCCTAACAACCTCCAATATCACCAAACAACCAAACAAAAACAAGATAACAGATCTTAAAAAAGTATTCAAAACTTCCCACTCCTATTGCTTCCAGGCCCCCTTTGTGTTTTGTGATCACTACCTGAGGTTTTCCTTTCAGGTCTGATTCCTAAAAGGCTTGGGCGAGCACAGCGCACTGAGCTTCAGATTTCTAGCAAACGGGACAGTCTAGCCTTTGGAAGAGGGCATGGAAATAGGGGCCGGAGTCATCAAGATAAGGTGCACGGTCAAGCTGATAACGAACTGGTTCAAACTCCTCTTAAGATACCACAACTTTAAACTTCCATGTTCAGAATCTGAAAGGTGCGTCCCAAGCAAATATTTAAAAGTACACAAACACGTGCCTGAGGAAAACTGCAGGAAGGCCGTTTCTGATTGACAAATC
Source organism: Octomys mimax (assembly GCA_002564305.1). Taxonomy (NCBI): domain Eukaryota; kingdom Metazoa; phylum Chordata; class Mammalia; order Rodentia; family Octodontidae; genus Octomys; species Octomys mimax. The sequence goes on along the minus strand of NDGM011132095.1, from coordinate 10,165 downwards.
TGACGCGGAAAGCAAAACACCTTCCAGCGACCTGGGAAGGAAGCGGGTGTCCGCAGGAACGTCCCCGGCCACCCCTCCCCTCCCGGGAGCCAGCGGGTGCCGAGAGGTGGGCGCCAGCGAGCGCGGGCCTCCCGCGCGTCCTAGAGCGGCCGCGCCCGCCGCAGCGCGCGGCGCACTTCCGCCTGCGCGCGCCGCCGCCCCGCCGAGTGCCGGGCCTTGAGCGGGCCGGTGTCTGGCTCGGCTCCTACCCGGGCCTCGGGGAGCGGGTGAGTGGGGCCGGGCGTGCCGGAGGGGGGCGGGCGCGCCGCCTCGAGAGGCCTCGGCTCGGCCCGGCCCGGCCCAGCCCAGTCGGGCGCGGAGCAGCTGGGCTAGGAGCGAGGACGCGTCTCGGCCACCGCCTGGGGCCGCAGCCTTGGCCGCCCGGCGCCGACACCGCCGCCCACCTAGCCTTTCACGAACGCGCCAGGATCTCCCACGCTCGCGGGCGCGGGCGCCCCGGCCTGGCCCCGGCTGCGCCTCCTAGCCATTCACCCTCTCCCTCCGGCCCGGGTTCTTTCAGGTCTGAGGCGGAGGGGGGCGGTCTCTGCCTCACCCGCACGACGGCCTGACTGCCGGGCTGACGCCGGCTGCCCGAGAACCGAGGAGCGCGGGTGCTCGGCCCGGCCGCCGCGACAGTCACTTGGGAAGCCTAATAAACGTGTGAGGCCGCGTGTCGCAGGGCATTTGTGGTCGGCACCCAGGACTCAGAACCACGGGTCCGGGGTGTCAAGTGACAATATTGTGATCACGACCGGAATGTGCCCTTCGTGGAGGGTGGATCGCAGTCTTGAGACAGTGACCGGCTGTTTCTTTTTGTCCAAGAAGACAGGGACCTGATGTGGTTTGCTCACTTTTAGTTCCTGATATCTAGAATGTGCGTGTCAAGCGTGCACCATTGAGTAAATCATTTCCGATGACTTCCTGACCTAGCGGAGGGTTTTATTTGGTTTATTTTTAAACTTTTTTATTGTGGGAACTTTCAAACATTTTAATAGAGAATAGTGTATTGAACTTCAGCTCTCTCACCCGTTTCATCTATTACCCTCACCTCCACTGTATTCTTTCAAAGCAAATCTGAGATGTACTATTCCATCTAGATTTGTTTTTAAAACAACACCGTTTTTAAACAAATTCATTATCAGCCCAATTAGCGTTTCATATTGTCTACTTTCCAGTCAATGTGTACATTTCACTCATTGTCTTTTCCCTGCCTTTTTATTATTTGGCCAAATCAAGACATAGAAACTACACTTTACTTTTGGCTAGTACCTCCTAAATCTCCTTAACTCCCCCATATTTTATTTATTTATTTTTGTTCCTTTTACTTGTTGAAAAAAGTCATTTGTCCTATAAAGTTTCCTACAGCTGGATATTGTTTTTTCCATTCCTGGAATTCCTTCAGTAGCTGGTATTCTGATCATTAGATTCCTTTAATAAACTGGTATTTAGTCCTTTTCAGGTTCTGCTTACATTCTTTGACAAGAAAACGTAAAGGCTCACTGTATTTCATTTGCATTATCGGGAATTAGATAAGATCGTTTCTCTTTGTGTTTTATGTACAGATTGCACCGCAGAGTAACCAAATACTTGACCAGGAAATCAGAGGAGATGGCCCCTAATAACTGCAGAAAAAAATGAGAAAATAATAATTCTTTGGTAAACCCTAATGAAATAAAGGATCCTGACAGCGATCTCTAATAGATGCTAACATCAGAAAGAGAGAGCCAGGTGATGTGTGCCTCCTTAGGGAAATGCCCCATACCATTTATTGAGATTTCCTGGGTAGTTGGGGAGAGGATGGAGTTACAGAGCAGTCAGAATTGCCCAGGAGTTGTTGATTGCTGAAGCTCCATGATGGTTTTGAGGCAAAGGATTACAGTGACCTTCCTACTTCTGTAGGTGTTGGGAATTTTTCTGAAAGTACTATTCCTTAAAAAAGATTAACTCCTTAAATTCAGGTAGGGTCAGCTTTTCACTAAACGGTTCTTTTTGTTTTGCTTTTGACTGGGGGATTGAACACAGGATCATTTGTGTTTAGCTAAATCTGCCCCCGTTTTTGATTTACCTGCAGGTAACTCACCCAATTTGGCTGAAACTTGCAATCTCCTGCTTCAGCTTCCCATTTTGTTAGGATTATAGGCTCATGCTCCCATACCTAGGTCCATAAATCTGACTCCATGTTAGAATTACAAGAGAAGTATCCCCTTTTCCCTCTTATTAAAATACCAAAGCAGATTTCTAATAGAATTTCCTGTTTAATTGTTTTAGAGTAAGAGCCTAATCACTGATAACATTTTAAAATCTATCCAGGTAATCCTGCTGTACTCCCAGAATTCAGTATTGACTAGTCTGTGTTGTTTGTTAGGGCTTGGAAAGTGATCCTCATTATCACTTTCTAAAATGTCCTTCAGAGGGCTGGTGAGATAGCTCAGCGGACTAAGTGCCTGCTTAGGCTAGCACAGGGACCTTTTTCAATCCCACCACCTGGCCCTGCCCAAGCTGGCAACCAAATCCAGGTGTGGTGGCACATGCTTGTAATCCCAGCACTGGGGAGGCTGAAAATAGGATCACTATGACCTATTCTGAGCTGCGTAGTGAGACTTTGTACCAAGTACATAAAACCAAAAAATAATAATAAAGTAAAATAAAATATTATTCAGAACAAGAGGGCTTGCAAAGATTATGTTTTGTTATTCTGCATTTTATTAGTCTTTAAGTTCTAACTTTCTACATTGTCTTTAGTCTCACCTTTTGGAAACTGCAGTCCACCAGGGAACCCTCTGCAAATTAAGCTGCTTGTCAGGAAAAATTGGTCCTTGGGGTGAAGTTGTAGAATAAAACACTGAAGGAACACAGCAGAAGGATTGGGATAAGATATACCATTTTGTATGTAAGGGATATGTGAGACAAGGGCAGTAGGCAGCTGATTTATCCAAAATAGAAAGACTAGGTCATGTGTAATTAGAAATGTATGTTTGGCCTTATGACATTCGTTAAAACTCACTGGTATTAAATATAAAAGTAAATGTTATTCATTACACCTGAAAGAATACAAAAGTTGAAGAGCTAATAATTCTGCCCCTCCCCAACATGTTAATCACCCCAGAAATAATTTTTGGCAGTATGGTGTGTATCATTTCACAATAGACTGTCTTATGAAAGTGTAAGGGTTTGGAGCATAAAGACAAGATCATCCAATAGCCACCTGTAACTTCTCATTGTTATCCTTCTGGGACAGTAGTTACAGATGTGAGTATTAGCTGAAGAACAGTTAATAGAAATAATAGGATTATACAATAAACTATTAAGCTAATTTCCCTGTGGATATATATTTAGATTGCTTCCTTATTTTAGCTACCTAAAAATACCACAGTAAACATTATTGTACCTAGATCCTTCATTTCTGTACGGTGGAGTCCTAAAAGTAGGATTTCTGGGTTATCAACAGCGCTATTTGTTATTGGTAACATTTATTGTCAAATACTCTTCCAAAGCACAATAGCAATTCTTACCTCCATCATCAGGAACTTAGAGAGCACCCTTTTACTCATTTCCCTTCATCTGGAGTATCACTGCCTAGCATTACTTCACTGCTTGTTGCCAGCTGATGTCTGTAATTCTGGCATGTGTCCTTTGCCTATGTTTCTTTTTTTAAAAGAAAGCCTTTTTATTATTTATTTATTTATGTATTTGTATTTTAGGGGAGGGTCTACAGGGTGTTCAGGGTCTCACTACTAGATCGGATTTGTAGTGATTCGCCTGTGCACAGCCTCCCAAGAGCTGGGATTACAGGTGTGCATCACCACGGCCAGTCTCAATTGCCCTCTCAGTGTGCCCCGGGGGCGGGGCCTGCATAGTAGGCCCTGGGGATTGAACCCCAGCCCCTTCGCCTGCGTATAGGCGTTTTAATCCGCTGAGCTATTTCGCTGCCTATGTTTCTTTTCCACCAGTATTTTTGAGTTTTTTTAAAAATACATTTGCATACAGCTTTAAGTTATATGTATTTTTTCTTTTTTTTTTAAGATAGAGTCTCACAATATAGTTTAGGCGGGATTTCAACATTCTATGTAGCCCAGGCTGGCCTCAAACTCAGGCCTTTCACCTGCCTGAGGCTCTTAAGTACTGAGATTACAGGCATGGGCCACTGTCCCTAGCTTACACAAACTTTTTTAAGGGGCACTGACCTCTTGTCATAAGTGATGCAAATTTTTCCAGTAATTTTATTGTTCTTGTCTTTATGAATCTTTGGTATATAAAAGTAATAAAATGAAAATTATGTTTTTAAATTTTCTGGGCTTCTTGCCTTGACAGTAAGGTTTTCTCATCTCCAAAGTTACATACATACTCTTCTAATATTTTGTCTTTGCAGTATTGAGAATTGAATCCAGAGATAGGTAAGGGTTATACCACTGAGCTATAGCTTCCTACACTATCCTAATTCTTCAGAACATTTTATTGGATTTTTATGTTTAAATTTCTAACCCAAGACTGTGCATGGTAGCACACTAATCTCAGCATTTGGGAAGCTGAGGCAGGAGTATTCTATTGATTTTCAGGCCAGCCTGGGCTACATAGTAAATTCAGAGCCAACTTGAACTACATAGCAAGACCCTATCTCAATAAATAAATACATTAATTTCTAATTCATGTGCAATGAATTTATTTATTTTATTTTTATTTATTTATTTTTTTTTGGTGGAACCGGAGATTGAACTCAGGTCCTTGCGCTTGCCAGGGGAGCACTTATTCCACTGAGCCATCTTCCCGGCCCCTGAATTTTTATATACAGTATAAAACAGGTGCTTTATGTTGCTTTTCTGCATGAACAGCCAGTTAGGCCAGTACTATTCAATAAATGAACCGTCCTTTAACACCTGATTTATATTGATTTCTTATGTATCAATTTACTTCTGGACTATTCTTTTCACCTGTGAATTCTTTTGTATGTTTATCTTATATCCAGCTCTCTGCCAAATTAACTATGGTATTTCTAAATGCTGCTTTCTTCCTTGCCATCTATGTGGACAAATGTAGATAATCTAGAACTGGTTATGTGTGTCAATGCATTTTCACTTACTTTGCTTCATACATACCCCCATTATAGAAGTAATTAGAGATGGCAGATGTGTCCAGAAATAGTGAAAGGAATACTGCCAGGAATTGGCAGAAATCTGCACATTCAGCAGGTCACTGCTGATCACTTAAAATTGCAGTGCCCTGACCAGTCATTAAGGGAATGAGACATTTGCTCAGCATTCCTATGAAGTAGCATTATTATGGGCTATCACAGAGCAAGATCGTTCAGAGGAAAGGTTGATTGTCGTGCACCAGTCAGTAAACATAACTAAATTCCTCCTCTTGCCCAGTATCTCAGCTAAAATTGTTTTGTGTTTATTTTAAATTAGTAACTGGATGATACAGAGTTTTCCTGTGATTTGCCTACCTTGAATTCCAGTTTCTCCTGTATTAATGTCTTCCAGTAAGGTTGTGCATTTATTACAGTTGGTGAGCCAGTATGACACACTGTTATTAACTATATTCGATGTAATTCTTTGTGTTATACATTCTGTGTACAGCTGACCACTATACTCACTGTATCATACAGAATAGCTTTGATGTCCCCCAAAAGCCTGTGTTCCAACTAGTGATCCTTATTTTCCTCATATTACTGATGGACACTGATCTTTTTAGTGTCTGTATATATCTGCCTTTTTGAGAATGTTGTATACTCAGGATTCAAATTATAGTGTTTGATTGTTTTGTGGTGCTAGGGATTAAACCTTGGGCTTCAAACATCCTAGGTAAGTGCTTTACCTCTAGCCCCTAAACTTAATTTTTAATTGATTGGATGTATGTTTGTGTGTGTATGTGTGTGCAATCATATAAGGTTTGGCAACGTGTAATTTTAGCCAGTTGAGAGTTACAATAAGGACTGGGGACTTAGCTCAATGCTACAGTGCTTGCCTGGCCCACACAAGGCCCTTGTTTGCAGCTCTCAACATTGAAAGAATAAAAGAGCTATAGCTAAAAATAATTAGGAGTTGGGAGGTGTAGTTCAGTGGTAGAGCACATGTTCAGCAAGTGTAAGGCCTTAGGCTCAAAAGTGGCACCAAAAATAAATAACAGTAAGTTGCATAAGAGCATGCTTTTGTTACAGTGATTTGAAATAACCTGCAGGTGATCTTTCTTTGCAGAGTCGAAGATGTCTATGGATGTGACATTTCTTGGGACCGGTGCAGCATACCCATCCCCGACCCGGGGTGCTTCTGCCCTGGTCCTTCGGTGTGAGGGTGAGTGCTGGCTCTTTGACTGTGGGGAAGGAACACAGACACAGCTTATGAAAAGCCAGCTGAAAGCAGGTTAGTGCACATTCAGCTCTCTTGTTTTGCTTCAGTTTCTTGGCTCTCCTGGGGCCTGTTGTTTAGAAGCAGCCCTGACAGCTGCATCCCACTTCAGTGCTAGAGCCCTAGCAAGACTGAGAATGCCCTCAGGCATCTAGCTGTATTGAACATCCAGTGCTGTACCTCACATACTTGTTTATTTACTTTTCATTCACTCTGTAAATGTTGGAAACAAGGCTTTCTGTAGGCTTAAGGGTGGAGGATTGGGGAGGGATACATCAGGCATATTGGATTCATACTGCCCTAGCAAGGGAGCAGTGGCTGTATTTCCACAGAAAAGAGTGGTCATAAAAGGATATAGGTGCCCAGAGGAGGGAGACATTCTCTTCCACCTGGGGTTATTGGGTTAGGCATCTCAGAGAAGTTGACTGTTGACGGGGAGGAAGAGTTCCCAGGCTGCAAAGGGAATTGCAGTCAGAGGAAAGCAGGAAGCCACGGCCAGCACCTGGCAGATAGAGAAGTGAGAAGTGCAAAGCCTCAGCTGCCCAGATTTGCAGACCTGGGTTTCAGTCCCAGAATATCTACCTTGTGACCTTAGCAGATCAGCAAATTTGAACTTTACTTTCCTTGCATAGAAAATGGAGGTGAAAACTGTTTAGAAGGGATGTTCCTCCTTTGTGAAGTTGCCTCCGTTATGTGTTAGCTTGAAGTCCACCTCTTCGGAGACTTTCCTGAACCTATTGGGTTAGGCAGTCCTTCCCTCACTCCATTCTATTATTTCATCTTATTTTTACTGGTTCCTTACCATCATTGGTATCTGGAATTATATTAAATAGTTTGCTTCTTTTTTCTCTGTCTCCCTGTACAATAAAGTAGGTTCAGCTATCACTTACATAGCTAGTAGAGGCTTAGTGCATATCTATTCAGTTTGCAAATGGATAAGATGTAAGCAGTTTCATACAGTGCCTCTTACTTTTTCAGTCTTGATTTAAAAAAAGTAATTACTGTGGTTATTCCTACAGCTCATCAGGGGTTATATCACTTGATGTCCAAAGGGAAGATACTTCCAGTGTCCCCAGCTCTCTTGGTCTACTGATAGAAACTCACATTCAGACAGTCCTGAAGCATGTAATAATCTAAGTAGAACAGTGGGGTTTTTTATTAAGTACTTCTGGAGCACAGAGGAGAGGCCACTAACTAGTAGGGCATGTGCTTAAATGTGCAAGGTCCTAGTTTCAATTCCTAGCACCAGAACCAGGCAACAAAACAAAATCATTATACAACAGTTGTTTAAAGTATTATGAAAGCATGATTTTAATGTGATTATAAAACATTTTATGTGGGTCTGAAGGTGTAGTTTAATGCTAGAATGTGTGTTTACAGCATATATAAAACCTTGAGTTTGTTTGTTTTTTAATGTATTTAGTACAGGGTCTACAGGGTCTTACTACACAGATCGGACTTGTAGTGATCCTGCCTGTTTTTCAGCCTCCCAAGCGCTGGGATTACAGGTGCATGCCACCACGCCCAATCTCAATTGCCATTTCAGTGGTGACCCATGGACAAGGCCCAGCACGGCAGGCTAGGGATCAAACCTCCGGCCCCTGCGTCTACCTAAGCAGGCACATCTGCTGAGCTATCTGGTTGGCCCTGAGTTTCTTTCCAGCACACACACACACACACACACACACCAAAAAAAAAAAGCAGGAGAGAGCTGTATAAATCATTTAAATGATTTTAAAATGATTATAATGCTATGGTAGAGGTTAGAACAAAACAGAAAAGTGTAAATAAGAACCCCCAGGTTCTCTTCCCCTAGGCAAACTTTCTATACATACAGATGTGGAAATGGTATGGCTCTATCAGTGTGTATGGTATGGCTATATCTGTGTGTATGTAAGTGTAGGTTTGTTTTTTGGGTTTTTTTTTTTTAATGTATTTGGTACAGGGTCTTACTATGTAGCTCAGACTTGTAGTGATCCCCTATTTTCAGCCTCCCCAGCTCTGGAATTACAGGCATGCACCACAATGCCTAGTCTCGGTAGCGGGCTCAGAGTGCCCGGGGTGGGGGCTGGCATGGCATGTGGTGCCAGGGATTGAACCTTCATTCCTGCACTGTCCTAGGAAGGTACTTAGTCTGCTGAGCTATCTTGCCAGCCTTGTAGGTGTAGTTTTGCATAAGTGGAATCACACTATACCGGCATAACCTCCCTTTTTCACTGGACCCATATATATGTACAATCTATTGCAGACCTTTTCCTATGGAAGAAAGTATACTTTACCATCATTTTCAGAGGGTGCTAAGCATTCCACTCCCCTGTGGGCAGTTTCGTGATCACTCCTTGTCCTCATGTGCCAGGGAATACATGTGCTTTTCTCTTTTCATTTGATAACTTCCTCATATCTTTGATAGTTGTAGTTGCCATTACTTTTCCCTCTAAAATCAAGTTTCTTGAAAAACGAAATGTTTGTCTCTTCAAACTGTGATAACTGTGGGAAGCAATTTTCCACTTACTTAATTTGCCTCACTTGCTTTGCATTCCCAGGCTGTTTTGATATTCAGCTTTAGCTTTGTTTTTGGGTAGATAGGAAGGGACCCAGAAAAGCTAATGTTGCCAGTTTCGAGACCAACATATAATCTGAACTCAGTGGCCCTTGTAGTCTTTTTATCTGCAGAGTCCTCAGTTCATACTTGGAGGTGACTTAACACTCTGGACAGGGGAAAAGGGGAAAATTAAAGGATTTTCAAAGTCAGAAAACAGAAAAATAAGGATTTTTTTTAAAAAAAGGAGCATATTGAAGAAGCTTCTAGAATAAGAGAGTATCTTTTCCTCCTGGGAATTCTCAAAGTCTAAAATCAGCCTCTGCCCAATGCATTGTTCTCTGCTCCTGGGCTGGGGGTAGGCAGATTTGCTTGGAGAATATTTGCTGTTGTGGGACAAATCACAATGCAATAAATAGTTCCTGTTCTTTTATGGTATCAATAAACTGTTCCTGCACTTTTATGGTATCATATGTTTAAAATAGGTGGGCCTTGAGCAAGGCCCAGAAGCCTGTTATACTGGAAATGTGTTAGTGGCGTTGTTACTTTCAAAATGTCTGTGGTGCATCTCAGAAAATGCTGATGTGGCATCCTGCCATAAACCAGCAGTAAGTTCAGTTTACCATTAGCTAAATTGAGTTATAACTTAGCCAGTGAGCACTGAAAAGGCTGTTGTGTTAGTTCAAATTGAAAGCAGAGATGGGCCCAAGTGCCTTTACACAGTATCTTAGGGGATCCGTCCCCCATCACTCTGGTGTCTGGTGCCCTCCTTCCTGTTTCTTATCAGGTTCTTTTCACATTGCCTTTATTCTCGCTCCTCCCTTTCCTCCCCCTTCCTCACTCTCATCCCTTTTCTCTTTCCTGTACAGCTTCACCAGGATATCCAGGGTCTGCCGTGGTTGGTTAGTCCCTGTCCAGTGTAGAGTCCTTAAAAGGCAGTTTTGGGTTAAGGCACTGGAATCATTGAAACATTTTGTTTTGCTAGTACAGTACATGTTTGCTATTCTCAGAGGAGACAGAAGGGGGCAGTGTAGCTTCCAGATGCTTTTGACACATAAATCTCACCTAGTTAAGTATTTTGTTACAATTTTATGTCTTTTTTTTTTTTTTTTTTAAGTGTGAGAATATATAGGAAAACACCTTAGAAAATACAGGGCTGGGGATATAGCTCAGCGGCACAGACATCTATCTGGCAAGCTCAAGGTCCTAGGTTCAGTTCCTGGTACCAAAAAGAAAAAAAAAA